>SZWC01004624.1:10067-21248 GCA_023375785.1 Penium margaritaceum
GTACACGCACACGCACACGCAAACGAAAACGCACACGTACACGCATACGCACACGCAGACGCACACGCACACGCACATGCACACGCACACGCACACGCACACGCACACGCACACGCACGCGTACACGCACACGCACACTCAGACGCAGACGCAGACGCAGATGTGGACGCAGACGCAGATCAGACGCAAACGCAGACGCAGACGCAGATGCAGACACAGACGTAGACGTAGATGTAGAAGTAGACGCACACGCACACGTACATGCACACGCACATGCAGACACACATGCACACGCACACGCACACACACACGCACAGGCACACGCAAATGCACATGCAGACACAGACACAGACGCAGACGCAGACGCAGACACAGACGCAGACGCAGACGCTGACGCAAACGCACACGCACACGCACATGCACACGCACACGCAGACGCAGACGCAGACGCAGACGCAGACGCAGACGCAGACGCAGACGCAGACGCAGACGCAGACGCAGACGCAGACGCAGACGCAGACGCAGACGCAGACGCAGACGCAGACGCAGACGCAGACGCAGACGCAGACGCAGACGCAGACGCAGACGCAGACGCAGACGCAGACGCAGACGCAGACGCAGACGCAGACGCAGACGCAGACGCAGACGCAGACGCAGACGCAGACGCAGACGCAGACGCAGACGCAGACGCAGACGCAGACGCAGACGCAGACGCAGACGCAGACGCAGACGCAGACGCAGACGCAGACGCAGACGCAGACGCAGACGCAGACGCAGACGCAGACGCAGACGCAGACGCAGACGCAGACGCAGACGCAGACGCAGACGCAGACGCAGACGCAGACGCAGACGCAGACGCAGACGCAGACGCAGACACAGACGCAGACGCAGATGCAGACACAGACGTAGACGTAGATGTAGACGTAGACGCACACGCACACGTACACGCACACGTACACACACACACACACACACACACACACACACACACACACACACACACACACACACACACACACACACACACACACACACACACACACACACACACACACACACACACACACACATACACAGACACCGGTGCACACACGCATGCCGCACGCACGCACGCATGCTCGCACTATGCACGTGGGCGCGGGTGCTAGCGCGGGCGCGGGGACGGGCGCGGGCGTGGGCACGGGCGCGGGCGCGGGTGCGGGCACAGGCGTGGGCATGGGCGCAGGCGGGGGCACGGGCGTCGGTGCGGGCGCGGGCGCGGGCGTGGGCGCGGGCGCGGGTGCGGGCGCGGAAGCGGGCGCAGGCGCGGGCGCGGGTGCGGGTGCCGGCGCGGGCGTGTGCGCCGGCGCAGGCTTGTGCACGGGCGCGGGCGCGGGCGCAGGCGCCGACGCGGGCGCGGGCGTGGGCGCGGCCGCGGGCGCGGGCGTGGGCGTGGGCGCGGGCGCGGGCGCGGGCGTGGGCGCGGGCGCGGGCGCGGGCGCAGGCGGGGGCGCGGGCGCGGGCGCGGGCGCGGGCGCGTGCGCGGGTGCGGGCGCGGGCGGGGGCGCGGGTGCGGGTGTGGCCGCGGCCGCGGGCGCGGGCATGGGTGTGTTGGTATGTGTCTCACAGATCTGCTGTGACCTCTGGCCTCGCTGCACACTCACCGCACTGACGCAGGTGATTGATGCTGTAGTTACAGTGGCGCCCACGTCACCACTCGTTTTGTGATGTCTCGTGATTATGCACATGCTGACCATCCTGAGCCACACTTAGAGGACTTGCGTCAGAGTTGCCTTGAGCACGTGCCTCCATAACCTGTTTTATCGTTGACATTAGGATTCCTAGCGTGAGTAGGATGCATGTCCGGGTTTGTTTTCCGGTTTTGACAGGTTGCATGCGTGCGGGTTATTGAGTGGTTGAGATCTGGGTTCAGGTTTCACGTGGCGTGGGTGCGATCAAGGCTGGACTCGCCGTCCGCCCGCTCGCCACCCCGCTGCTCGTTGCTTGCTCGCACCTAAGCCCTCTGTAGCGTGTTACTCGCTACTCGTTACTCGTTTTTTGTACCTTGAACAAAACCTGACTCATGGCTTCCTTCCTCTCTTGGTGCTCCATGCGTTTGTGTCTCAATCTCCCCCACACACACTACTCTCGACTTCCCACTGGTATCAGAGCAGTATAAGGGAAGGAGCCACGCTCGCGAGTGAGCGAGGAATCCTGGTCGTGGGGGGACAGTCTGCCGCTGCTCCCAAGCTTGCGCTACCCTTTCGTGTCACTTGGTGCAATCTCGCAGCCGGCGCCCTCCTCTGGCCCTTACCCTTCTCACGGGTACGCGGGCACCCTCCCTTGCAGCCGTTTCCTTGTAGTGGCAGCTGCTACTAGGGCATTCTGCGCCGGTCCGTGTCAGCAATCTGCTCCCGCCCGCCGCGGCATCTGTCCCGTTAACAATGAAGCAGGAACTACACGGTGCCAATGGGAACACCCGTAACAGTCGCTGCTGCGGCGGCGGCAGGGCTGCAGCTTGCGAGTGACGGCAGCCGCACTTGCCACCAACTGCCGCAACAGCGGCGTCAACAGCAAGAGCAGCAGCAACGGCCATTCCAGTAGGGCTGCCACTACAGCCACACCCGGCCATTTGCACGCGCAATCAACCTCTGCGACTACGGCAACGGCAGCAGCTGCAACGGCACTAGCCTCAGGGTTGCAGCACTGGTCACAGCCCGCCACATCCGCCACCACCTGCTATAGAGTAGACAGCTACAGCGACAGCGACGGCAGCAGTAGTGGCCGGAGGACTGGCCCCTAGACAGCCACAAATCTGACTGTGACTACATTGACGTCTTCCGCTAGCGTAGCTGCAACGTCAACAACCCCCACCGCTGCACCCTCAGATCTAGCAGCAGCGGTAGCACCATCGGCAGCACCCGCATCAGTAGTGCTAGCCGAAGTCACTGCAATCTCGGCAGTGGCAGTCTTGTGGTGGTGGTGTTACGGCCGCAGTCGCACCTGTACCCATCGTAGCATACACTTTTGTGACAGCAGCAACGATTCCGGCAGCAGTAGGGATGGTGGTGGTGCTCCGGCATACACGCTGGCGCAGCGTGACGTCTTCGCTCCGCTGATCCTTGGAGCAGATTGCGAGGGGAGGACGCGGCATCTCCATCCACATTGGCGCAGAGGGATGAGCGGCGACCGGGCGCCCGAGGCTGCCTCAGCACCGTCTGCGCATGCGAGTCGCCAACGTCCGGGAAACGTCTCTCCCCCTTTTTCTCTCGGGGGGGACCCACAGCCGCACGAGTCACCGGAGCTGAGTGCCATTGCCCAGCTCTCCACAGTGTTTGTGCAGGATGCATTTGGTCTTTTGAGCACACTGACGCGAACGTCGTCCGCTGTCATAGACGTTGCTGTAGCTGCGGCCGCTACCTTTGCAGCAGCTGCTAGAGCTGCGCGTGCACCTGTTGCCACATCTGCTAGGCGTGCAACAGAGGCCTACATAGAGGCAGCCGTCGTTGTTGACCCCATTGCTACGGCAGCCGCAAACATAGGCATGCACGTCTCTGCTGCAGCGTCTGCCGTTGCATCCACAACTGCATCTGCTGCATCTGCTTCTACAACAGCTACATCCTTCATCCGTACCTCTACCGCAGCAGCTATCACCGCCACTACATCAGCTTCATCTGCACCACACCATCTTGTCACAGCGGCCATCTCCATCATCACCGCATTCACCACTCTAGGCGTAGCCTTCGTCACCAGCGCTTTTGCCCTGGTGGTTCCAGCTGCGTCTACAGTTGCTGTCCTCTCCTTTGCCACTACAGCTGCTGTTCCTCCTCTCCTTAGGTTCCTCTGCAACCCATCTCCTTCCTTGGCATCTTGACCTGTCCCTTTCTCTTTGCAGTGCGTGTCTGCTCCCTGCCGTTGTCTCTCTTGCGGTGGCTTGCATTGTCTGACTTGGGGTGGGCCGTCTTGCAGCTCTCTCTCCACCTGTCCAAGACACCCCATTTTTTCCCACGCCCACTGGGGCTGGGGAAACTCTGCCGAAATCTGTCCGGCAGAGCCCCACGGCCGTCACCATGCCTGGTGAAAACGAGTCAGTCATCACGTCCCTTCAGCGTCAGTGGACCCTTGCTTGCGAGGCTCAGCAGGAGGCTCAAGATCGCCTTAAGCTAGTAGAGGACAACTGTGCCGCTTTTGCTGATGAGGTCGCGGTTAGAGTGTTGCGACGCTTTCCTGCTGCGTCTGCTGTCCCACCTGTTGGCGGCAATGCTAACGTGTCCTCCACGCAGTCTGGCTCTAGCACCTGTGCTGCTGCGCACTCCGGCACTCCTGTTGCTCCCCTCTTCTCTCCTGTGCCGCGCCAGCACGACTTCTTCTCTCAGCCACCTACCCTCTTCCCCTGGTCTTGCCTTCTCTTCGTGGGAGGTGCGCTTCAGCGCGTGGGCTTAGGGGGAACAATTGTGGGAGTACTACTCTCCAGATTTCCCTCCCTTTGTACCTGCTGCCTCTGAATCCGCACGCACTGTCCGCGCTCTCATCGCCGTTGCCCCTGAATCACTCATTGATGATGTCGGCACCTTCAATGTTGACCCTGCTGCCCAGCGCCTTGCTGACCCCATTGGCGCATATGCCATGCTGCGTCGCCGTACCACTGTCACTGGCCAAGCTGCCCAAAGTGCACTTACAGTCCAATTCAACACGCTCCTCGTGTTGATGAGACCGCTGACGCCTATTGGGCTCGGGGTCTGAAGCTCCTTTATGAGCTTGGCGACGCCGCACCTGGCCAGCTCTTGGCCGTTTTGACCATGGTCAATGGCATTATTCCTGTGCTGTCTGATATCCTTTGTGACATCAACGCTGATGAGCTACAGCGCCTCGCCTCGCAGTCGGTCCCTCCCACGTTGCCGCCTGGGGTTGGCGCCCTTTGGGACTTCACGTCTGAGCGCCTTGCTGCTTGGTGGACTAGTCTGCAAAACAAGCGTCTCCATCACTCTGCCGTCACGGGTGTTGATGTGCTCACCACTACTGCTGCACCCTCCTCCCCTGCTGTATCTTCCTCTGCCCCCGCCTCTTCTACCTCGTCCTCTACTGCCTCTGCCCTCGCTTCCCAGGGTCGTGGGAAGGGCAAGGGGAAGGGTAAGGGCAAGGGCAAAGGCAAGAGTGCTGCAACTTCTTCACGTGTTCCGGGCGCAGTCGTCTGTTGGAACTGTGGCTCTGCTGAGCACTCTGCTCGTACTTGCCCTGCTCCCCCGGATGATCTCCGCCTCGCCCGGGCCATACACGCTCACTGGGCTCGCACCTCCGGCTCCTCCTCTTCTTCCGCACCCTCCAGCTCCAGTGTTCCATCGCGCGCCTTCACCCCTCTCCCAGCTCAGGCTCATGCCACCTCTGGTGTGCCTTCCCCTCCGCCTTTTGGCCCCTACCCCTGGGGTTGGCCACCTCCTTATGGTGCCCCTACGTATGCTGGTCCCCCGCCATCTGCCTACACGGCTCCACCGTGGTTCCCTCCATCCACCGGAGCGTCTACTCCAGCTCCACCGGCGTCTGCTGCTGGTGATCGTGGTGATCGGGAGGGCGACTTGGAGCAGTCTCTCCTCCACCTTCTACGCCTTCGCGATCAGGGAGGTGAGGGTGTTGCACCGCTGGCCAGAGGTCTTGTGTGTCCCGATCCGCTGCATCACGTTGCGCTGTGATAACCAAAGTACCAAGGTAATTACTAAATACGATGGCATGTATCACACACGCACGAAGCACATCAATGTGGAGCATCATTTTGTGCGTGAGCGTATTGCTGCAGGTGATGTCCGGGTCATCTGGGTCGATACACGAGAGCAGGGAGCTGATTTCCCAACGAAGGCACTCAGCAGTAACGTCTTCAAGGCAGCTGTGCATGCTGTTGGGTTGTTGTGTCCACGTGGTGATCCTGGGTGAATGCTTGTTCCAAGTGTGTGTATAGTCTTGTGTCACTTCTTGTGACACTTGTTAGTGTCTGTGCGTTCTTGTCGCTGTGCGTCGGTTGTGGGTCATGGGGGAGTATTGGTATGTGTCTCACAAATCTGTTGTGACCTCTGGCCTTGCTGCACACTCACCGCACTGACGCAGGTGATTGATGGTGGAGTGACAGTGGCGCTGCCGTCACCACTCGTGTGGTGCCGTCTTGTGATTATGCACATGCCAACCATCCAGAGCCACACTCACAGGACTTGCGTCAGAGTTACGTCTAGCACGTGCCTCCATAACCTGTTTTATCGTTGACATTAGGATTCGTAGTGTGACTGGGATGCATGTCCGGGTTTGTTTTCCGGTTTTGACAGGTTGCATGCGTGCAGGTTATTGAGTGGTTGAGATCCGGGTTCAGGTTTCACGTGGCGTGGGTGCGAGCGAGGCTGGGCTCGTCGTCCGCCCGCTCGCCACCCCGCTGCCCGTTGCTTGCTTGCACCTAACCCCTCTGTACCATGTTACTCGCTACTCGTTACTCGTTCCTCGTTCCTTGAACAAAACCTGACTCATGGCTTCCTGCCTCTCTTGGTGCTTCATGCGTTTGCATCTCACTCTCCCCTACATAGACTAGTCTTGCCATCCCACAGGGAGAGAGCGTGGGCACGGGCGCGGGCGCGGGCGCGGGCGCGGGCGCGGGCGCGGGCGCGGGCGCGGGCGCGGGCGCGGGCGCGGGCGCGGGCGCGGGCGCGGGCGCGGGCGCGGGCGCGGGCGCGGGCGCGGGCGCGGGCGCGGGCGCGGGCGCGGGCGCGGGCGCGGGCGCGGGCGCGGGCGCGGGCGCGGGCGCGGGCGCGGGCGCGGGCGCGGGCGCGGGCGCGGGCGCGGGCGCGGGCGCGGGCGCGGGCGCGGGCGCGGGCGCGGGCGCGGGCGCGGGCGCGGGCGCGGGCGCGGGCGCGGGCGCGGGCGCGGGCGCGGGCGCGGGCGCGGGCGCGGGCGCGGGCGCGGGCGCGGGCGCGGGCGCGGGCGCGGGCGCGGGCGCGGGCGCGGGCGCGGGCGCGGGCGCGGGCGCGGGCGCGGGCGCGGGCGCGGGCGCGGGCGCGGGCGCGGGCGCGGGCGCGGGCGCGGGCGCGGGCGCGGGCGCGGGCGCGGGCGCGGGCGCGGGCGCGGGCGCGGGCGCGGGCGCGGGCGCGGGCGCGGGCGCGGGCGCGGGCGCGGGCGCGGGCGCGGGCGCGGGCGCGGGCGCGGGCGCGGGCGCGGGCGCGGGCGCGGGCGCGGGCGCGGGCGCGGGCGCGGGCGCGGGCGCGGGCGCGGGCGCGGGCGCGGGCGCGGGCGCGGGCGCGGGCGCGGGCGCGGGCGCGGGCGGGGGGGCGGGCATGGACGGGGGCGAGGGCGCGGGCGCGGGGGCGGGCGTGGGCGCGCGCGCTGGCGCGGGCGCGGGGGCGCGGGCGCGGGCGCGTGCACGGGCGCGGGCGCGTGCGCGGGCGCGGGGGCGGGCGCGGGCACAGGTGATGCAGTTGGAGGAGGCCCTCAGCGTTACACGAGTCACAGCAGCCTCGCGGTGATCGGCGAGCTTGCCGATTGGCAAACTTGTCCAATCGACGAACTCGTCGCGAGGGTGGAGCCAGACAGCCAAAAGAAAAAAAATAAGGAAGGAGAGGGAGAGGACACCGGGGGGGGGGGGTTCTCGAGTGGGCCACCCCAAGACAACCCTAAAAGGGGCACCCGAGGAGGTGGCACCTGAGAAAAAAAAGAGTGAAGGATTGAAAAAAAAAACTACGTGCACCCACAAGTTGGTGCACTAACTCGCCGTCGGGAAACGACGGCGACCGCAGCAGCAGCAACGACCGTGTGAGACGTGGTAGTAGCTGTAGCGGCGAAGGTGGTCGGAGGCCACAATCGTCGGCTAACGACGGCAACCGAAGCAACAGCAGCATCGAAGGCGACTTGAGGTAGCACGGAAGCCACGCGATAGACGCATAGCAATCGGACATCAATATACCACGAGCGTGGTGGTGGCCGTCCTCGTGACCGGGTCACATCACATCTGAGACATTGTATTTTGATCGCCTGGTTCCCCTGTGGCCTTGTGCCAGCGAGAGCGAGTGTCTTATACACTCACCCACGCCAGGCTCCTGAGATGAGCACACCGGCGTGGCAAGGGGCGCAGTTGGCGCTCTGGCTGGCACCGGTAGTGCAGGTGTGGCAGGCGCCACGAGCGCAGTGACAGTTGTAGTCGTGGCACACGCTCCAAGCGTCGAACGACTTTGCCTGCTACTTTTGCGGTTACCGACACCATGGCTGGCGCTAGTGTCCCCAGCGCCCTGCTGGGTGGCGACCTCCTTGGTTACTGTCCCGCCCTACTCCACTATCCGACTCAGAGACATCAGCTCATACCGTCGCACCCCTCAGTGGAGCTATGGCGATGTTGTACGCCGAGCTCAAGGGTCTGAAGTGCATGCTGGAACAGCTCACAGATCATGTGGTCTCTGAGCGGGCCGTTGTCACCGTGCCGCTTCAGACACCCCTACCTTCCTCCTCACCATCCTCACCTCCATTGGTGTCATCACCTGAGCATGCCACACCTCCCGACCTTAGCTCCACCTCTGATGCACTCCGCTCTGCCCTGGAGTCAGTTGGAGTCATCCTGACCGTTGACCCCCCCTGTTTCTGTGCTAGTCCCTTCAGCTCGGCGTCGTCGTGCTCACACTTGGCACGCAAGGCAGCAGACAACACATTTGGCAAGACGTGTCTAGGAGGCAGTAGTAGTCGGAGCAGTGGCAGACGTGAGCACGGAGATGACTCTCTCGTCCCCAGTCGCAGGGTTGGTGCGGCATCCCTTTGTAGCTTCTACTGGTGCATCGGTCGAGGGGAGATGGAGTGTCCGCCGACGACCACCGGAGAGTGCAGCAGGGATGCGACAGACGGTTCTTCACGGCAAGACGCTCTCAGTGAGGACGAGACATCCGAGGAGTGGTCCGACGTGGAGTTGGAGGCGGACGAGTGGTCCGACGCGGAGTTGGAGGCAGACATAGAGATGGGGATGGAGATGGAAACTACATTTGACGTAGCAGAGACCACAACCATAGAGGCATGTGTGGTAGCAGCAGTGGATGGGGCAGTAGTAGTAGTGGCGATGACAACAGTCACATGTGGAGAAGACGTCCAAGTAGTGGGTGTGTCGGCAGCCATCGACGTCGTGACAGTAGCAGCAGTTGCAGTCATTGGTACTGATAGGATGTCGGCAGTGGACGCACTTGTTGGTGCAGACACCATGATGGTTGTCGCTCCTATAGCAGCTGGTGCAACCCGCGTAGGGGTAGACACTCCCTTAGCCACAGCTTCTGCCATTGCAGATACACATGTGGAGGGGGTATCTGGAGAGACAGGAGACGTCGAGGTTGCGAGCACTTCTGCTATGGCCAGTGCCATTGCGGTAGCTGTCTGTGGAGGTGCAGCCATTGTGGAGGACGCAACTCGAGTAGTAGCTGATGCACCAACAATCAAGCAGGCCCCTGCGCTCGAGCATTTACACTCTCCGCTTTGCGACCAGGAGGATGCAGTCACACGTGCGGACAGGTACTTACAGGACCTCACGCTTGAGCTACGTGTAGTGAGCACACGTTGGAGTACCAAAGACGCCGCGGGTCATCGATTAGTGGTAGTAGATGTTGAGGATGTGTACACACGCCTCGAGGCTGCTGAGTGGACGTTCCATGGTGCAGTGTGGAGACGGTCGGACTTGCGACGACAGTTGGAGGAGGTGATATCAGTGGATGCTTCGGCAGCGACGGCTATGCAAGAGTAGCTGCTACCGTGGCCCACACTATTGACAGCGGAGTGGCGGTTGTGCCAACGGCATCACCTAAGCCTACAACTATCACCCCTACAGGCGCATCTACTGTGGAGGATGCAGAGTGAGCTGACCGACATCGCTGACACCATGGCGGTTCCAGCAGACGACATACCTGCACACATCCGAGCTACAGTTCCCGTACCCGAGCGCTTGCGCTCCGTGGTCGACGAGCAAGAGGTAGATGTGGCTCGAGCGGAGGCGCATGTGCAGGGTCTCATGGCCAAGCTACGGGAGGCCAGCAGCCATTGCTACACTACGGATGTTCCAGTACGACAGGCTGCCAAGGAGTGCGTGGAGGATGTGCACACGTGTCTCAAGGCAGCTGAGAGGTCTTTACAGCATGCACGTCGGAGACGGGCGGACGTTCAGCGGCAGGTGGACGATTGGTTGTGAACCAGTGGTTGGGAGGAGCCTCGGGACACTTTATGGGCTCCCGATGATGGCGATGATACAACAGAGGTAGATTCATCGACAGATGCTGACGTCCGACCAGGAGTCGATAGCCGAGTGACAAGTGTGCCAGCAGCAGCCGGTGCCTCTACAGTAGCACCTCTTCCAGATGCAGACGCTGCAGATGCCAAAATTTTGTCTGGTGTCGACGCCCTGCCAGTAGCTGGTGGCCAGGCGACAGATGATTTGACGGCTAACCTACGCGATGAGGCAACGAGGCTATAGGAGGCCGTGGCTTGTGCCGACGCGCACGCGATTGAGGTCCACCGTCAGGTTCGTTCCGCGACTGCCCGCCTACATGCCGTAGATGCAGCCGTCCGGCCCACAGCTACAGTAGAGCTCGACGAGCTGTACACGCGTCTCGACGCTGTAGAGTCCGCATGGCGGTGTGCAGCTCAGCAGCTAGCAGGCATACAGTAAGTGATGTAGTTGGAGGAGGCCCTCAGCGCTACACCAGTCACAACAGCAGGTGACGATTGCACAGATGACTACGACAGTGACGAGGAAGACAGCGATAACAACGATAGAGATGAAGACGACACTGACGACAACGTTCCAAGGTGAGGCTATGTGGGAGCACATCGGACCAGCATCATTGTCACCCTTACTATCGTCTTCCAGGGGTGTGTGGCCATCGGGGAGCCAGCCTCTGCAGCCGAGGGGGGGTGTTGGTGTGTGGGCTTTGGCCTGACACCCTTGTGAGGACAGCGTGGTTAGTTTGTGTCTGGCACATTGCTCTGGTTGAGATTATGCTGGTCAAGACCCGTGCACCTGGTGACTTGTACCAGTGTGACGTGGAGACGTATTGCCTCCATGTGGTATGTATGTTCCATGCATGCGAGCAGGTGTGGTCGAGACCCGGACCCCGGAGACATGTTCCGAGGGTCATGAGGAGACCTTGTTGCTTTGTACCTCTTGTGTGATGTTTGGCACATGCGTGTGTGGATTATGTGTCGCCCTGCTGCCGC
>SZWC01004624.1:61907-88209 GCA_023375785.1 Penium margaritaceum
TCTCTCTCTCTCTCTCTCTCTCTCTCTCTCTCTCTCTCTCTCTCTCTCTCTCTCTCTCTCTCTCTCTCTCTCTCTCTCTCTCTCTCTCTCTCTCTCTCCCTTCCCGTGTTGGTTTGTATGGCTTCCACCCGTCACGACCGACACTCCTTGTTTACCGATATACCCACATCCGGGGTACATGGTGGAGGAGGGCGTGGCGACACGACAGACCTTCGGGGTGTCTCGATACTTCTCCAGCACGCAGGACAGCGCCTGCGAGACGCAGTCGATGCGTTCCGGTAGCTCTGTGGGCTTGTCGGGAGCGAGGAGAGTATTCTCAGTGGGTTGAGACCCGCGCACCCGGTGGACTCTACCGGTGCGACGAGGAGACCCGATGGCTGTTGTGGGGCTTCCGATGTTCGGAAAGCCGTGTGTGGTGTCCGGACGCTGATTCTGAGATTTTCTGGCACTGTTCCTATTTTCTCGGTGGTCGAGACCCGGGTACTCGGAGAGCTGTTCCGGTGCCTCGAGGAGACCACCGTTGTTGTTATCGTGGTGTACGCAGTGTGTTCTCTCCGCTGACCCGTTTGGGCTCAGCGGGGGTGACGGGGCCCGGTGCGGCTAGCTGCCGACGCCCCTACTTAAGCCCGCTAGGGGCTCATTTGTGCTCTCTCCTTGTTCTTTACATTCAGCGTTCCAGACTTAGCCAAATTCTTGCCGTCTTGCATCGCACTCACACACATAGCTCATGTTCGTTTTGCATGGGCCTGCATGCCGTAAAAATTATTTCCAATTTGGTATCAGAGCACAGGGGGGCGTGTGTGCAGCAGAAGCAGTAGCAGTGGGCGGAACGCAAAGAGAACGCGCCTCGTGGCGCCACGCCGGCAGCAGCGTGAGGGAGCGCGAAACGACTGCAAGTGTGTTGGTTTCTGCTCTCATTGTGCTCTGTTGTGTCCTCCCGGCTTGTGTACATCGGCGTGCAGATGACTGACGGCGAGACTCGACGCTGATGGAGTGTCGTCCGGTGGAGCCGACGCACGGTGAGGTCTTCTCGCAGTTCGCTGGAGCCTCCTCTCTCCGGCGACGTGTTCAGCTCCATCGGCAGGCCTCCTCGGCGGTCGCGCTGCCGGCGGTCACGGCCACCGCAGTTGCTGTCTGCATGCGTCCAGCGTGTCTTATCGCGTCTTTATCGTCATGCCCTGCCTAGGGTCCTTGTTGCCTGTTGCATGGCCCTGTTCGGCATCATAGACCATCGTAGGCACTGCTTGGGTTCAGGCCGCCATAACTCCTTGCTACTATTCTTCTAGCTGATTCTGACCGCACGGCTGCGTTTGCAGCGTCGGTATAATGGTATGGTCCAGTTTTGAGGCAAAACGTACGATGCCCGGGTTTTGGGCTGTCGGCCGTCTGGCAAGCCTCACCGAGAGAACTGCCAGCCTGAAAATAGGTAATTTATGAGTGGCTGGTGAACTGAGTAACAAGCTCTACGGAGCTGGGGGGGAGGCTAGTTCTTGGAGGGGTCTCCCATTGGGTCTCATTGTTCATTGCTAATCAGTCTTTTCCGGTTTTCAGCTGCATTCTGGCGCTAACACTGGCGCGCACAGTTATGAGTAACAAACCCACAGCTTCTAGACTTAGGCTCTAGAGCAGCAGACTCAGGGGGCAGCAGACTTAAGCAACGAGCGTGGAAGCCCGCACGCTGCATCAACAACGCATGCTGCCCCAACCTACCGCTTAGATTTCTAGCTTGGTATTAGAGCCAGAGCGTAGCAGCAGCAGCAGAAGACTGGCGTACAGGTGCCAGACAACGCCGGCGGATCTCCATACGCGCCAGTGCAGGGGACATGCTGCCGGATTTTTCCTGGCAGCATTGACCCGCCTGGTGGCGGCGTCAGAGTTTTTCCCACGGCCACTGGGCCAAGGGAAATGCTGCCGGATTTTCTCCGGCAGCACTGAACCCCACGTTGGACGCGAGGAGGTGAGCGGCTAGCCACGTCAGGCGCTTGCTGGCGACGACGCACGCAGCGACGTCCCCCAGGTGTGACTGACAGCATCAGCTAGCAGTAGCAGTAGCTTACAGCAGCACACAAGAGCAGCTAGCAGCAGCAGTAGCTTGCAGCGGCAGCAGCAGCAGCTCCCTGCAGCAACAACAGCAAGCAAGTAGCAGCAGCAAGCAGCAGCAGCAAGCAGCAGCTGCAGTAGCGTGCATCAGCAGTAACAGCCGCAACAGCGAGCCACAACAGCAGCAGCAGCAGCTACCCGCAGCGGCTGCTGCTTCTCGCGGTCCACAGCGAGCAGCAGCTTGCTGCTGCCGGCGAGCAGCAGCCCGCTACTCGTTGCTAGTGAGCAGGAGCTCGTTGCTCGCTGCTAGCGAGCAACAGTCGGCTGCTCACTGCTAGCCAGCAGCAGCCCGCTGCTCGTTGTCAGCGAGCAGCAGCCCGCTGCTCGCTGCCACCGAGCAGCAGACGGCTGCTCGCTGTGAGCGAGCAGCAACCCGCTGCTCGTTGTCAACAAGCAGCAGCCCGCTGCTTACCACCAGCGAGCAGCTGCCCGTTGGGCTAGAGAAAACCGGAAAAACATAGGGGGGAAGGAAAAAAATCCCCCAACCCCGCAGCGTGCAGCAACAGCCCGCAACAGCATCGAGCTGTAGTTGCAGCACGCAGCAGCTGCAGCAGCGTGTAGTAGCGTGCAGTAGCAGGAGCAGCAACAGCAGCAGCAGAAGTAGTAGCAGCAGTAGCAACAGCAGCATGCAGCATCGTGCAACAGCAGAGAGCTCCAGTAGCCACAGCTGCCACAGCAGCTCGTAGCAACAGCAGTTGTAGTTGCAACTACAGCCGCAACAACATCAGCAGCAGCTGCAGCCACTACAGCAGCAGTAGCAGCAGCAGCAGCGGCAGCAGCACCAGCAGCAGCAGCGGTAGCAGCACCAGCAGCAGCAGCGGCAGCAGCACCAGCAGCAGCAGCAGCAACTGCAGCGGCTGCAGCAGCAACAATTGCTGACGTCAGCAATAGCTGCTGACGTCAGCACCTCTCTACTGACGTCACTACTGACGTCACTGTTGATGTCATCAACAAAAGAAGAAGGAAACCAAAAGGGGGACAATAGCAGCACTAACACTCAGTAGTCTTTGCTGACGGCAGCTATCTGCAGCTGACGTCACTACTGACATTAGCAGCACAAAAAGAAAAAAACAAAGGCACACACGCCCATGGCTGATAGTCGTGGTCAAAAGGGAGCCTCCTCTGTTTGAGGGACCCCTACCTCTCCTTTCTTGTAGCGCCTGCAGCAGTAGCAGCACCAGCCGCAACAGCAGCAGCCGCCGCCACAACAGTAGTAGCAGCAGCAGCAGCGGCAGCAACAAAAGCTACAGCAGCAGCAGCAGCAACAGTAGCATCAGAAGCAACAGCAGCGGCAGCAGCCACTACAGCAGCAGCAGTCGCCGCAGCAGTAGCTGGGGCAGCAACAACAACAGCAGCAGCATCAGTCGTGGCAGCAACAACAGTAGTAGCAGCAACAGCAAAAGCAATAGCAGCAGTAGTAGCAGCAGCAAGAGCAGTAGCAGCAGCAGCAGCAGCAGCAACAGCAGTAGCAGCACCAGCAGCAGCCGCAGCAACTGGCGCTACCACAGCGGCAGCAGCAGCAGCAGCAGCCCACTGGTATCGTTGGCGGCAACCCTGACCCCCTCGTTGCTCTTCAGCAGCAGCTCGCCGCCTTGACGCAACAGCTTGCAGTGCTCCAGCCAGTAGCCTCCCAGTCTCCCACCAGTGTGCCACCGTCGTTTGTCCTTCCAGGGCACGCCAGTCCAGCCGTGTTTGCTGCCACATACTACCTAGCACAGCAGCAGACTCAGCGCTAGCGGCAGACAGTGACTTCCGTCCTTGGCCCCACTCTGGGTGGCGGCCGCAGGCAGAAAGACTTTGAGACGCCGCCGCCGCCGCTTCAGGCCGGCGAGCAGTTCTGGAGTTGGGAGCTCAGCTTCTGGATCTGGGCGCAAGGTGAGGGGCTGTGGGCATACTACACCCTCCCTTACAACCCCACCCAGGCCGACCAGCTGTATGACGCTGGTCGCGCTGTTCGTGCCCTTGTCCCAGTCGCCCCTCCGGCTTCCCGCCTGGCCCTAGAGCCTTTCCTCAGTGACTTCACCGCTGGCGACACTCCAGACCTTACAGCCGCCTGGCATGTCCTCACCAGGCCCCATCGCCTGTCCAGCGACGCTAAGCTCAGCCGTCTGCTCCGAGAGTTCAACTCCCTGCACATGGAAGAGATCGAGACTGTCACTGCCTACTGGCAGCGGGCAGAGGACATCCTTCGTCATCTCGGCACATCTGCTCTGCCTCCCCTGTCCGTGCTTCTCACCATCAAGCGCGGCACCACCAGCGCGTACACAGACGTCTTCATCCATTACCCCCAAGACGTCCTCTCCACCATGGCGCCCAGGGCACCCTCATGCCCTGGACGTACGAGCTTTTCCTTCGCATTGAGGAAGCTTTCCAGGAGTCCCAGCTCCATCGCATGGAGGCTCTTGCATCCCCTGCCGTCGCCTCCCCTGCCATTGCCTCCGTGGCCGTCGCCTCCCCCGCCGCAGCTACCTCCTCATCTTCGGAAAAGAAGAAGAAGCGCCAGAACAAGAAAGACAAGGGTCCGTCGCAGTAGCAGCAGCAGCATTCGTCGACCGGGTTCAGCGGTGGTGGCTCGGTCTGCCACAACTATGGCCAGCCCGGGCACGGGTGGTACACATGCCCTTTCTCAATGGAAGAGGCGCGCGTCATCGCCACCCTACGTCACGAGCGGGAGCGCCGTCTTGCCTCTGCCGCCGTCGCTACTGCTGACCCTGACACTCCGACCTCGTCCAGCAGATCTGCCACTCCGACAGCTCCGCCAGTCCCGCAGACACCCGCGCCACAGCAGTACTACTCACAGCCATCGGTACTTCCGCTTCCTTCGCCGGCTCCTTCCTCCTCCTACCCGGGCTCCGGCGCCGTCACTCCGCACTCCGCCTACACTCCCGGGCCGTCCTCCTGTGAACGTCAGCTGGAGCAGTACATCGCGCTCCAGCTTGGCCTGCCTCGCCCTCCTCCCCAGGGAAGTGCGAGTTGCGTCACCTCCTGCCCTCCTGCCCAACCCTGCATGACTGAGACTTAGCTGCGGTCCTGTCCCGTTTCTTTGTCTGTCTCGTCGTCTCCCGTAGTATCCTCCACCCCCTTCCTTAACAACATTGTGTGGCTTGACGATTGGCAGTCTCGTTTTGCGCCCCCTTCCACCGCGTCTGCGTCCCTTGCTTGCTGCCATGTGACCGTTATCGATCTGGCGACCCTGTCCAGGACCCTCTTGAGACCTGCATCATTGACTCCGGGGCCACGCATCACATGACGGCCTCTTGTGAGGCCTTCAGTATGCTCGGTCCTGTAGGCGATGTCTCCGGTGTCCAGACGGGCTCCGGACAAGTGTTGCCGTTCCGTGGTATTGGCGTCGTTCATTTCCGTGGTCCTGCCGGTGACGTCTTTCTGACCTATGTCCTCTTCGTCCCCGGTCTCGAGCTTAGCCTCCTATCCGTGACTGCCCTTGACCGCATAATCATGGATGTTGTACACTCACGTGGTGTTGGCACTGTGTCGTTGCGTCCGTCTGGTCTTGTCGTACTGCACGCCACAGCCCGTGGCAACGTGTGGCATGTTCCTAGCCTCTCCTCTTCCTCTCCCGTCTCTTCCCCGTCGGCCGCCACAGGCCATGTGTTTGTCACCAGTACGCTTTCTCCTTTTCGCACCCGCCTCTTCCATTGCCGCCTTTGCCACGTCCACTCCACCGCCGTAGAGAGCATGCTCCACACCCAGCCAGCCAAGGGCCTTAACCCGGAGACTTTCCCTCTCCCGTGCCACACTAAGTCTATTGACTGCACTCAGGGGAAGATGCACCGGTCCACGTAAACCTTGTCTTCCTCCCGTGCGTCCGTCCCTCTCGACCTTGCCCACTCAGACGTCATGGGCCCTCTCCCCACCGCGTCCGTCGGTGAGCATGGCCACTATGTCCTCACCCTTACGGACGACTATTCTCGCTACCGCTGGGTCTTCTGCCTCCGGCAGAAGAGCGATGTCACTCGTGCCATTCAGAACTGGCTTGTCCTCGCGGAGTGCGAGTGTGGCCGCCCTCTTTGCCGCTTTTGCTCCGATCGCGGCGGAGAGTACATGGGTGAGGCCACGACCTTTCTCGCCTCCCGCGGGATCCACCATGAGACGTCTTCGTCCTACACACCCGCCCAGAACGGCGTCTCCGAGCGGTGGAACCGTACCATGGCCGACGCCGTCCGCACCATGCGGGTCGAGTCCGGTCTTTCCGATGGCTTTGAAGCCATGGCCTACATGACCCGGGTCTGGAACCAGATTCCCCACGGTCCCCTTCCCCGCCAGTCCACACCCTACCAGCACTGGTGCAGTCGGCGCGCTGATCTCCGCCCGGCTCGCGTCTGGAGCTGCGTAGTCATTGTGTGGTTGCCCGCCCCACAGCAGGGTGGCAAGCTCGCCCCCCGCGGACGCCTCTGCACCTTCCTCGGCGTGTCTCGTCAGTCCAAGGCCTGGCGCTTCTGGGACCCGTCCCGACACTGCATCGTCGAGTCCCGTGATGCCCTCTCCTTCGAGGACCTGTTTCCTCGCGGCCTCATTCACTCCGGCTCGTCCGTGTCCCTCCCGTCGCGTGGGACAGTGGTGAGTCCGTCCTCCGTCCTGTTGCTTTCGGGTGACACAACACTCCGTCCCTCTAAGCCAGCAGCCCCAGTCGCGTCCGCTGGCCCCTCGGGGCCAGCAGTCCCCGCCGCTTCCGATGGCCCCTCGGGGCCAGCAGTCCCTTCAACGTCCGCTGGCCCCTCGGGGCCAGCAGTCCCCGCCGCGTCCGCTGGCCCCTCCGTACCAGCAGTCCCGGTCGCGCCTGCTGGCTTCTCCGGACCAGCAGCCTAGGTAGTGTCCGCCGGCCCCTTCGGGCCAGCATCCCCAGTCGCGTCCACTTGCCCCTTGAAGCCAACAGTCCCCGCCTTGTCCACTGGCCCCTCCGGACCAGCAGTCCTGGTCGCGTCCGCTGGCCCCTCTGCACCAGCAGCCCCGGTAGTGTCCACTGGCCCCTCCGGGCCAGCAGCCCCAGTCGCGTCCGCTGGCCCCTCGGGGCTAGCAGTCCCCGCCACGTCCGCTGGCCCCTCAGGACCAGCAGTCCCGGTCGCGTCCACTGGCCCCTCTGGACCAGCAGCCCCGGTCGTTTCCGTTGGCCCCTCCGTGCCAGCAGCCCCAGTCGCCTCCGTTGGCCCCTCCTGGCCAGCAGCGCCTGTTGCATCCGTTGGCTCCTCCGGGCCACTAGCCCTGTCCGCCTCCGTTGGCCAGTCGGACTTAGTGCCATCTCCTGCCCGATGGCGCTACACACGTGGCCCAGGCGGCAGCCTCCGACCTCGACGGACAGTGAGCGCGCAGACCGTCGCACCGCGTCTTGTGGGGTCTCGACCCCCTGTGGCTCCACGTGTCTCCTCCACTCCCACGATCATGAGTGGGGACCCTGGCACGAAGGCTCTCGGCCTGACCACCTCAGCCATCATCTCCAACCTTCACTCGGGCTCTGCACCGGGCTACGCCATGCTTCATCACGAGCATCGGCATGCTGTCATGGCTGCACTCGCCCGTATCCCACCTGGAGCTCGTGATGCACACGCCCTCTCAGTTTAGTTCACAGCACGCCCGGAAGACTCAACCACCCTACGCGAGGCTCGAGCCTCTCATGAGGCCGCACATTGGGATGCTGCCTGTGCCGAGGAGCTCACTGCTATCCGGCAGCACCACGTGTATGACCTCGTTGACCTCCCTCCAGGTCGGAAGGCCATTGGCGCCAAGTGGGTCTTGCGGCGCAAGTGGAAGCCAAACGGGTCCTTGGAAAAGTACAAGGCCCGCCTCATAGCAAAGGGGTTTGCTCAGGTCCTTGGGGTCGACTACGACCAGATCTTTGCCTCAGTCGGTCGGTTCTCTACTAGCCGGGCACTCTTCAGCCTGGTTGCCCAGCATGGGTGGGAGTTGCATCAGGTGGACGTGAGCAACGCGTTCCTCCATGGCTCACTGGAGGGTGAAGAGCTCTACATGGTGCAGCCCCCAGGCTTCGACGACGGTACTGGGAGATTCTGGTGGCTGCGGAAGGCCCTCTATGGCGTGAAGCAGTCGCCTCGGTGCTGGAACCAGGAGATCAGCAGCACACTTCTCCGTGGCGGCCTCCAGCGCAGCACCGCTGACCCCGCACTATTTCTCAGCACGCGAGGTCAGACCTTCGCCGCAGTTCTGGTATACGTTGACGATCTCCTCATCGCGTTGCCAGACACGGCCACCATCCAGCGCGTCAAGGACTTGCTGCACGCTGCCTACCAGATGAAGGATCTCGGGTCTGCCCGAGTTTTCCTTGGCATGGAGCTCGAGCACGATCGCTCCCAGGGTATCCTACACGTCCACCAGGCTGCTTATGTGCAGACCTTGTCCGCTCGCTTCGGCGAGGACCTGCCCCTCGTGTCCAGCGCATCTTCACCTATGTCACCCAATGGCCAGGTGAAGCTGAAGAGTCCTGACCCAGCCGTTGTGGGGGAGCCACTTGATGTGACCACGTATCTGCGGATCGTCGGGTCACTGATGTTCCTAGCGACGACAACGCATCCAAACATCGCGTTCGTCGTCAACTTCCTGGCCCAATTCTCGTAGGAGCCGCGTCACCTCCACCACGAGGCCGCGATCCGAGTACTGCGCTATGTCGTCCTGACCCCTCGGCGAGGTCTCATGTTCCGCCGCCAGCCGTCCGTCGTCGCAGTGGGCTACATGGACAGTGACTGGGCCGGCAGTCCAGATGGTAAGATTCGCACAGGCTGGATCTTCCTGATCGACGGCACAGTTGTGTCCTGGCGTAGTGGTAAGCAGGGGTGCATTGCACGCAGCACTGCTGAGGCTAAGTTTGTGGCACTTGGCTCAGGCGTGTGTGAGAGTGTGTGGTTACGTCGTCTGTTGTCCGAGTTGCGTCAGTCTGTCGCATGCATCACCTTGCATTGTGACAATGAGAGTCCCATGGCCATTGTCGACAATGATGGTGTGCATCACAGTCGCACAAAGCACATCAATGTTGAGAATCACTATGTGCGTTTGTTGTTGCACGACGGCAGCATCAGCATCGTGTGGGTTGAGACAGCACGGCAGCTGGCTGATTTCCCGACCAAGGCATTGAAGCGGGACTCGTTCAAGAAGGCTGTGAGTTCAGTCGGAGTGCGTCCGTGATTTGCTCTCTTGGTCTCTGCGTGGGTCTCTGCGTGCCCTGGGGGAGTCTGGATGTTGACCGTGTCTCTGCCCGCCCATGTGCACTACGCCTGTGAGTCATGGGGGAGTGTTGGTTTTTGCTCTCATTGTGCTCTGTTGTGTCCTCCCGGCTTGTGTACATCGGCGTGCAGATGACTGACGGCGAGACTCGACGCTGATGGAGTGTCGTCCGGTGGAGCCGACGCACGCTGAGGTCTTCTCGCAGTTCGCTGGAGCCTCCTCTNCATCGTGTGGGTTGAGACAGCACGGCAGCTGGCTGACTTCCCGACCAAGGCATTGAAGCGGGACTCGTTCAAGAAGGCTGTGAGTTCAGTCGGAGTGCGTCCGTGATTTGCTCTCTTGGTCTCTGCGTGGGTCTCTGCGTGCCCTGGGGGAGTCTGGATGTTGACCGTGTCTCTGCCCGCCCATGTGCACTACGCCTGTGAGTCATGGGGGAGTGTTGGTTTTTGCTCTCATTGTGCTCTGTTGTGTCCTCCCGGCTTGTGTATATCGGCGTGCAGATGACTGATGGCGAGACTCGACACTGATGGAGTGTCGTCCGGTGGAGCCAACGCACGCTGAGGTCTTCTCGCAGTTCGCTGGAGCCTCCTCTCTCCGGCGACGTGTTCAGCTCCATCGGCAGGCCTCCTTGGCGGTCGCGTTGCCGGCGGTCACGGCCACCGCAGTTGCTGTCTGCATGCGTCCAACGCGTCCTATCGCGTCTGCATCGTCATGCGCTGCCTAGGGTCCTTGTTGCCTGTTGCATGGCCCTGTTTGGCATCATAGACCATCGTAGGCACTGCTTGGGCTTTGGCCGCCATAACTCCGCGGTACTGTTTTTCTAGCTGATTCTCACCGCACGGCTACGTTCGTAGCGTCGGTATTATGGTATGGTCCAGTTTTCAGGCCAAATGGACGACGCCCGGGTTTTGGGCTGTCGGCCGTATGGCAGGCCTCACCAAGAAAACTGCCAGCCTGAAAATAGGTAATTTCTGATTGGCTGGTGAACTGAGTAACAAGCTCTACAGAGCTGGGGGGGAGGCTAGTTCTTGGAGGGGTCTCCCATCGTGTCTCATTGTTCATTGCTAATCAGTCTTTTCCAGTTTTTAGTTGCTTTCTGGCGCTAACACTGGCGCGCGCACTTCTGAGTAACAAACCCTGAGCTTCCAGACCTAGGCTCTAGAGCAGCAGACTGAGGGGGCAGCAGACTTAAGCAACGAGCATGGAAGCTCGCACGCTGCATCAACAACGCATGCTGCCCCAACCTGCCGCTTAGATTTCTAGCTAAGTGAACACCATAGGGGCGGTGAGCCGCGAAAAGGAGCAACAGCGAGTGCGGCGGCAACAGCAAAAGCAACAGCAGTAGTTGCCACTACAGCAGCAGCGGCAGCAGCAGCAGCGTGCAGCAGCGTTGGCAGCAGCAGCAGCAGATTGCAACAGTAGCAACAGAAGCAGCAGCAGTAGTAGTAGCAGGAGCAGCAGAAGCAGCAGCAGCAGCAGCAAAAGCAGCAGCAGCAGCAACCGCAGCAGCTGCACCTGCCGCTCCAGCTGCTGCTGCTGCTGCGAGGAGGGCCTCGTAGCCCTCCTCTGAGGGGGGGCCCTCTGAGGGGGCCTGTCGGCCCCGTTCGCCCCCCCCCTCCCCCCCCGCCCCCTCTTCTTTCTGTTCTCAACGGGGCCCTCGGAGGGCCCCGCCGAGGCCCTCCGAGGGGCCCTTCGGAGGGGGCCCGTCAGCCCCGTGGGTCCCCTCGGCCTGTCGGCCCCGTGGGCCCCCTCGGCCCCCTCGGCCCTGTCGGCCCCGTCGGCCGACTGACGGAGGGGCCGGATCAGAGGAGCGGACAGGAAGCCCCCCCCTTGCTCCCTCCTCCCCCCCACACCCACTCGTTCACTCGCTCGCTCAGCAAGCGAGCGAGCGAGCGTGCACGGGAGGGAGGGCCGGACAAGCCGGACACCCCTCCCCTCCTTATTTTCTCCGTTTGCCCACTATACGGGCAATCGAGGAAAGGGGGGTGGGACAAGTAAAAAACATACAAAAAGGGGTACACCTGGAAGCGAGCGAAAAAAAAGCAAAAAAAAAAACAAAAAAAAACAAGGCGAGGGCCTAAGGCGAGCAGAGGGGAGACATAAGAAAAAAAGGGGTGGAGGGTGAGGGCCAAAGAAAAGAAAAGAGGGGGGTGGCCGTGGGCAACGAAGAAAAAAACAGTGAGAGAANGACAAGCCGGACACCCCTCCCCTCCTTATTTTCTCCGTTTGCCCACTATACGGGCAATCGAGGAAAGGGGGGTGGGACAAGTAAAAAACATACAAAAAGGGGTACACCTGGAAGCGAGCGAAAAAAAAGCAAAAAAAAAAACAAAAAAAAACAAGGCGAGGGCCTAAGGCGAGCAGAGGGGAGACATAAGAAAAAAAGGGGTGGAGGGTGAGGGCCAAAGAAAAGAAAAGAGGGGGGTGGCCGTGGGCAACGAAGAAAAAAACAGTAAGAGAAAAAGGATGATCTTCCAACTACTACCGCCGCAGCAGGAGCAGCTCTCATAGCCGCGATAGCAGCATCCGGTGGTGGAGTGTCGACGACACATAGTGCGACGTCTGCGCGACAGCTTGCACTTTCGCCTTCTCAGCCGACAGCGGACGGTCGTTGGCGGCGATCTCCGCTTCAAGACGCGTCCTGGACCGGCATCTTCCTGGGGCCCATGGATTGTTGCGCGCACTTCACCTCATAGGATCAACGGCGGATTCGAGTCTTACCATCTCCGAGGGCTGGGTCGTCTAACGCTTGGAGCAGTAGCCACACCTGCAGCCGCCACCCCTTCTAGTCTTGGAGCAGTCTTCGCTCTATTAGTGGCAGCAGCATTAGTGGCCGCAGTTAGTCAGACTGTAGTCTCCGGGCGTGCTGTAGTAGTGCAGCTCGTCCGTCAGGTCACGTTTGCTGACCCGGACGCCGTGACCTCCAGGAGTGACTGTACCTACAGGCCTCGTTCTCTCCCGTGACTTGGTGTTCACCATCGGGAGTAGGTGCCCTCGGTACCTATCCATCGTCCAGCGCACAAGATGAGTGCGCGAACATCTGAGCTGGCGCCTTGCGCGTTTGCCTGTTACTACTGTTGTGATGGACGTCATGGTTGGCGTCGCTGTTGGATGCGCCCTCCCGGCTGGCATCCACCTTGACTACAGTCTCATCCGAGCTTGTGTCCTCCACAGCATACGGATCTACCGACGTTGGTAGATCCCCTAGCAGGACCTCCGATGAGCATATTCCCCGAGATCCACGGCCTTCGGCAGACGGTGCAGCGGCTTTGTGACCTCGTCATCACTGAGCGTGCTTGTGCTACTCGTTTGTCGACGACCTCTTCGATCGCATCTCCTCCATCTTCTCCTCCTTCCACATTGGATGATGTACCTTCAGCTCCACCTGCCAGCGAGTCCCAGGCTGCCACCATCCTGTCGATCCTTCACTCTGCGACCACGATGCCATCTCGCGATGACATGCCTTCATGCAATCGTTCCAGTTGAGTGACTCCGCGACGTTGGCGTCAGCCCTCCGTACTGCGTGCTCACGCCGGTGTTGATACATCCTCTACCTCCTCGGCCTCCGTTACTGTACCTGTCGAGGGGGAGTGTGGTCACCGCGCATTGCGTAAAGTGACAGTAGCGACAGGATCCACACTCCAGCCGGGTCGTGCAGCCCGAGCGTCAGCTCACGTAGACTCAGATGATACGGTGACAGCACATGGCGTGGAGTCTAACTCCGACATGGCGTTCATGGTGGATAGTTGCCTTTCATCGTCCAGGTTGGATCCAGATCTTCCACAGCAGCAGGTGACATCAGGAGGAGCGCAGACACGGCGTCCTTCGATGGTGCCACCCACGGCTCCGACCGCTGGAGGCCCAGGGGTGGCACAGGATTCTCGTACGGATCGAGATGCATCCATCAGTCTTTTGGGGGAGAGCGTGCACCAGACTTACACCAGTCCGGCGGATGTTGGGGTACTTGGGACGTGCATGTCATTGAGATCGACATCTACGCTGGGGCAGCAGCCGGACATTTTGTAGTAGCAGGTTGCATCAGGAGGAGTGCAGGTCCCGCGTGCTTTGGCGATGCCACTCGCGACTGGTGGTGACACAGCAGTCTTGTGCAGATTGGGATGCCCCACACGGATCTCCGGGGGCGTTGGGGTACGAGATTCACACCAATACGATAGCAGTAGCAGTGCATGAGCAGAGTCGGCCGGTTGGTCTGTTGGAGGTTGAGGCATTCTTGAGACCAAGAGTTCTGAGAGACATCGCTGGGTCATATGGTGCAGCAGACACAGCAGGCTCCACCGTCTCATCTGCGGTACATGAGGACCAGCTTCAGTGTGAGGAGTCGTCCATGTTCCCACAGCCTCCGGGTTGCCGTACCCACGACGGAGCAGCGACATACATGACGGAGTCAGATGATGGTCCTTACTCTATCATCAAGCAGGTGGTAGCGACCAGCGTTCCGGGTGAGATAGTGCGTGAGTGCCTGCTGCGCTTGTTGGTCGCCTTGACGGACATTGTCGAGCCAGAGTCTTGCACACCTGTGTCCACTACGGCGGCAGTTGAGGACAGTGGTGCAGATGCCTACACGCAGATGGAGTCACCTCGTGAGCTGGAGTTGAGTTCTGCCCCTTTGTGTTCACCTGATAGTGACCTAGCTGATCACATGGACACTGAAAGTGGTAGTACCTGCTCGGACGACATTTCTACATGCTCCACAGACTCTGACGACTCATCCTTCTCCTTCTCTGTCGGCATGCAACTGCTCACTCCTCATCTGACAGACATGAGTTGTGATGTGGATGCGACACCTGCAGCTGCATCCAATGTTCTAGCGTCTGAGTAGATTGCGAGCTTGGTTGACCCCCAAGAGGATGTAGTAGCACCAGTTCCATCATCTTCAGCAGCAGAGATGCAGATGGCGCTGTACTCACGAGTTGTGCAGTCTGCATGTACAGCATCGAGTGAGGCAGAGTTTATTCTACACGAGGTCGACATAGGCCACCTCGACATGTCCGAGGCAGATTATGCTGATCTGCACGAGCGTATAGTCATGCTACTACGGGAGATGATGGCAGCGCTTGAGCGATTCTCAGAGGAGGATAGCATCACTGCCACCGGCAGGAGCCTTCCGCCATCAGCATCTGGCACACCTATACCTGGGGAGGATCTTGTACGAACTCTGAGTATGATGTCCGTTGGAGACACTGTCATAGGAGAGGTGAGCGTGCCTTCGGCTTCCGCCATCCTGGCTCCTATGGACCCCATCATCACTCCTCCTTCTTCTTCTGCTGCCGTCACGCACCTTCATCCACCCGACTCACCTGCCCCATTTTCATCTTCATCCACGAGTGGTGATCAGGTTCGTCGCTCCAGCTCTCCTCTTCTGGCAGTACACCCTTGTGTCTCAGGGTGTGCTATCCCGTATCGGAGGCTTGCTCTGCCACAGAGCTCTGGCGTACACAGATGCATCACGGCAGTGTGGAGGCAGGAGAGGCTATGATTTGGGACCCTTGGCAGTCATGCGAGGACTGGTATACCCCAGGTGATGCAGATTCACGTGAGGAGTTGTAGCCGGAGACACCACTTTGTCTTCGAGGGAGGGAGTCGACTCGCAGATGACAAGGGGAGCTATCTCTACATGATGGATACACCACATGACCGATCATCCAGGATCTGTTCAGCTATGACATCAGCATCTCCATCGAGGACATCGCTGCCAGGTTCATCGGCCCAGGGGGAGTGTTGTGTGGACCTCGACCTGACGCGATGCCATGGGAGATGCATGGCGAGGTCCATGCTTTGTTGTGAGCATCTACAGCATCCCGCATGTGGCTCATGCTACGTACCTGCACAGCTACATATAGATGGTAGCACAGTGTTGGTCGAGACCCGAAAACTTGGTGCATTGTACCAGTGTCACAAGGAGACCATGTGATCGTGTGTCTTAGTGTGTGGCTATACTGTGTGTGGCATGTGCATGCGAGCCGTTGGTCGAGACCCAGACACGTGGTGCGTTGCACCCGTGTTACGAGGAGATCCTCCCTTGATCCTGTGTTTGGATGATGATACTATTGTGTTGGATTGCTCGTAGCAGTCGAGACCCGGGCCCTGGTACCGCCAGTGTCATGAGGAGACCATCTTGTCCTCTGACATGTGCACGACATGTGTATGCACATTATACTCGTTTGTGTGCGTGTGCATCACTCCTCTCATGGTCGAGACCCAGACACTTGGTCGGTTGTGCCAGTGTCCAGGGAAACTAGATGGATAGCAGATGTGTGTGTGTGTGTGTGTGTGTGTGTGTCTGTGTGAGTTGACTCATGCATTTTATGGTTTGCCACACATTGTTGTTCCATGCCTTCGTTCATTCGTTCTGGCGTGGACGGCTATGTCAGCCAGGGGGAGTGTTGGTTTGTGTAGCTTTCACCCGTCAGGACCGACACTGCTAGTTTTTTGATATACCCACATCTGGGGTATATGGTGGAGGAGAGCGTGACGAAACGACAGACCTTCAGGGTGTCTTGATACTTCTCCAACATGTACGACAGTGCCTGTGAGATGCAGTCGATACGTTCCGGTAGCTCTGTGGGCTTGTCCAGAGCTAGGAGAGTTTTCTCGATGGATTGAGACCCGCGCACCCGGTGGACTATACCGGTGCGACGAGTAGACCCGATGGCTGTTGTGGGGTTTCCGATGTTCGGAAAACCGTGTGTGGTGTCTGGACGCTGATTCTGAGATTTTCTGGCACTGTTCCTATTTTCTCGGTGGTCGAGACCCGGGTACTCGGAGAGCTATTCCGGTGCCTCGAGGAGACCATCGTTGTTGTTATCGTGGTGTACGTAATGTGTTCTCCCCGCTGACCCGTTTGGACTCAGCGCGGGTGATGGGGCCCGGTGCGGCTAGCTGCCGGCGCCCCTACTTAAGCCCGCTAGGGGCTCATTTGTACTCTCTCCTTGTTCTTTACATTCAGCGTTCCAGACTTAGCAAAATTCTTGCCGTCTTGCATCGCACTCACACACAGAGCTCATGTTCATTTTGGCATGGGCCTGCATGCCCTAAAGATTATTTCCAATTCCCCGCCCCCCACCGCCCCTTGAGAAGATGCGTACAAGGTTCCTAGCGACACAGCAGCTGACTAGACGTCAGTGCTCCATTAGACGGTGACAACAGTCACAGGTTGTACACACGACGGCAAGGATCTGGCTAGTTGATACAAGTCAGAGTGTCATAATGCTTTAATAGCATTTGCAGAGAGAAATGACAAATGACCGGTCCATGCCATAGCTTGAAATATTAGGCAGCAGGTTAGGGCAGCAGCGTTGTTGATGCAGCGTGCGGGCTTCCACGTTCATTGCTTAGTCTGCTGCCCATCAGTCTGCCGCTCTAGAGTCTGGGTGCTCTAGGTTTGTTACTCAGAAACGCGCGCGCCGGTGTTAGCGCCAGAAAGTAACTGAAAACTGGAAGTAACTGATCAGGAGTGAAGAACAAGACAGAATGGGAGACCACTCCAAGAACTAGCCTCCCCTAGCTGTGCAGCTCTTGTTACTCAGCTCACCAGCCAATCAGAAAATAGCTCTATTTTCAGGCAGGCAGGTTCTCTCAGTAAGCCCTGCCAGACAGCCGACGGCCCAAACCCGGCGTCGTCCGTTTTGCCTGAAAACTGGACCATACCATAACATGCATACTGCAAATGCAGTCGTGCGGTCAGAATCAACTAGAAAGATAACAGCCAGGAGTTATGGCTACCTAAACCCAGGCACAGTCTACGCTAACCCCTAGTAGCAATAGTGCCAGAAAATCATGAGATTTGGACCCAGGGCATGACACGACGTTGCGAACGTAGCAGTGCAGTCAAACACAACCCTGGACGCGTACACACAGTATATGCAGCAACAGTGCCTGCCGGCGGCACGACTGCCGAGGAGGTCTCCCGATGGAGCTGAGCACGAAGGAGGGAGGAGGCTTCAGCGAACTGCGTGTAGACCTTGGCATGCGTCGGCTCCATCGGATAACACTCCATCAGTGTCGCGTCTCGTCGTCAATCATGTGCACGCAGATGTACACAAGCCGG
The DNA here is from genome assembly GCA_023375785.1 of Penium margaritaceum. Taxonomy (NCBI): domain Eukaryota; kingdom Viridiplantae; phylum Streptophyta; class Zygnematophyceae; order Desmidiales; family Peniaceae; genus Penium; species Penium margaritaceum. Next base: position 79,267 of record SZWC01004624.1, read on the forward strand.
GAGGACACAACAAAGTACAAGTGAGAGATGTGAGACAAAAACCAACACTCCCCCATGACTCAGGCTCAGTGCACGTAGACGGGCAGAGAGCACAGAGACCAAGAGGACAGGGAGAGAGAGAACCTCATGGATGCACATCAACTACACTCACAACCTTCTTGAACGAGTCATGTTCTAGTGCCTTGGTACAGAAATCAGCCAACTGCCGTGCGGTCTCTGTTGGTTTGTGTCCCACAGATCTGTTGTGACCTCTGGCCTCGACTGCACACTCACCGCACTAACGCAAGTGACTGATGCTGGAGTGACATTGGCGCTGATTGTAGGTAGCCTTGATTGCTAAGTAAGCAAGCAAGCAAGCAAGTAGCAAGCGACGGGGTGAAACCATGTATTGGGGGCAAGCTCACGTGAAGAAGTGTGAAAGCGGGACAAGTGAGCGAGTAGCAAGAGAGCAAAGTGCTAAGTGCCAGTTGACTGGGCCACCCACGTGAACCACTCGACGTGGGGCCCGGACGCCATCCAGGCATCGAACCCGACCCTGGAGCGAACGAGCTCCAGGCGGTTTCTCACACGCCGATGTGAACTGAACGTGTGGTCCCGAGGGATCAGCAACCCGGTACACTACACTAAAATCATGCAAGTGTGTAAGAATCTAGTCACATCACAAGCACACACTTCTACAAATGTATCCCCCATTTTGACATGCAAAATTGTCACTAAACTAAGGCTTGTCGTGAGGATGACGTTGGTGCTATGGGTACCACTTGGTAACTTGATGGTGTCACCACCACTGTGTGCCCCATGTTGCGTCACAGTTCTACACCAGAGAGCCTCAGTCGAGATTAATCACCTGCATTGGTGTGGTGTGTGTGTGTGCATGGAGAGAAGAGGGCACTTGCGTGTGTTACAACTAAAACCAACACTCCCCCATGATCCACAGACGAACAGACCACACACATATAGAACATGAAACACATCATAGGACAGTGCGGAACACAGGACTCACGTCAACCCGGGGCATCACGAGAGCGCATCAAGCCAACAACATGCTCAGCCACTTTGAACATGCCACTGCTGAGAGCTTTGGTGAGGAAGTCTTCATGCTGTTGACGAGTATCGACCCAGAAAAACTGAACTTCTCCTACAGCAATGCGCTCGCGTACAAAGTGATGCTCAATGTTGATGTGCATTGTGCGAGAATGATGCATGCCATCGTACTCGGCAATTGCCTTTGCACTTTGGTTTTCACAGTGCAAAGTGATGGAACGAATGGGAACACGCAACTGTTGCAATAGGCAGGACAGCCAGACACTCTCACACGTACCTGCACCAAGTGCCACATAATCGGCCTCACTGGAGCTTCGAGCAACACAACCCTGTTTTTCACTCTTCCAAGAGACAACAGTCCCACCGACGAGAAAGATGTAGCCACTGCAGCTACAAGCATCTGTGTCATGCGCCTTGTCATTGTCCGTGTATCCGTCCATGACCACAGAAGGCTGGGTACGGTAGCAAAGTCTCACGAGTGCACTGCATAACGCGTAGCGCACCACGCGCAGTGTAGCCTCAAGATGTTTCTGGCAAGGCTGCTGGGAGAACTCGGCCAGGAAATCGACCGAGAAGGCCACGTCCGCACGACAGGTGGTAGCGAGATACATGAGGGAGCCGACCACAATGAGGTAGTCAGTGAAATCGACAATCTCCCCCAGTTGCGCTGAATCGAGTGACTTTAGCGGTGACCTAGTGGAGTCATCGGTGTGGATGCGGTGGGGATGTCAGCAAGTAGAGAGGCAAAGCGCTCCCCAAGTGTGCGGATGTATGCAGCCTAGTGCACGTGTAGGGTGCGACACTGGCGGTCACGCTCAAGCTCCATTCCTAGGAACACCTGTGCAGGACCTAGGTCCTTCATCTTGTACGCAGACTGCAGCAGGTTCTTCACTGACTGGACAACTGCGGGATTGGGTGAGGCAATGAGCAGGTCATCGACATCGACAAGTATGGCCACGAACGGATCTGAAGGGGTGCTCAAGAAAAGTGGTAGATCAACCGTGCTACGACGGTAACCTCCCTGCTCAAGAGTTGAGGAGATCTTCATGTTCTAACAATGTGACGACTACTTCAGTCCATAGAGGGCCTTGCGTAGTCGCCAGACCTTGCCATCGGTGAAGCCCGGTGGCTGGATCATGTAGATTTCTTCGTCGAGCTTCCCATGCAGGAAGGCGTTGTTGACATCCATCTGCTCCAATTCCCAGTCGTGCTGGGCAACAAGACTCAACAGTGCTCGGGCAGTAGTGTACCTCCCCGACTGGTGTAAAGGTCTCATCAAAGTCAATCCCAGGAATCTGGGAGAATCCCTTAGCCGTGAGGTGAGCCTTGTACCGATCGACTATCCCATCAGGCTTCAACTTGCGCCGAAGGACCCATTGGGCTGAAACTGCCTTGCGGCCTGCAGGGAGGTCCACAAGCTCAAAGACTATATGCTCCTGGAGGGTTGTGAGCTCCTCTTACATGGTCTTCTCCCAGAGGTCAGCGTCAGCTGCCTCACGAGCTTGCCGGACAGTGGTAGGCTGAGGGGGGAGAGTGGGAAGGCCAGAGGCCGCAAAACATGCGGTGACATAAGCGCCGACGGAGGACTCAAGAGCACTGTGGAAATCATGGGCTATGAGAGCGTAGCCAAGTGCCAAGTTGGGGTGCACAACGCTCACAGACAGGCCTAGTGCATCAAAGCCGGTGGGGCGTACTGAGATACCGGCTGTGGAGGACGAGGCGCTGGAGCGCGTGACCCGCTGAGTGGGCTAAGAGGCTTTGGACAAGCCAACAGGAACAGACTCAACAGATGTCCTAGAAGAGCGGGAGCGCTCATGGGAGGGCTGAGAGGACTAAGAGGGAGGAAGAGCACGTAGTCCCCCCCAACAAGTGTAGGGTTCAGGGCCGGGGATTTGAGCCTGCGGTGTGTCACCTCCAACGACTGGAGGGGACTTAGTGTGAGGAGATGAGTTGGACGTAGAATGGACGGGGGACTGCATGGGAGTGGGTGCCGAGTGTGAGGGCCCGGGACTGCCAGTGGATGATGAGGACTTGGGACTGCCTGTAGAAGGCAAGGACGACACAAAATCCAAGGAGGGGTGTGATGCAGTTGACTCAAAAGAGGCATGGGAGGACGAGGAGGAGGAGGAGTCCTCATCCTCGCTATCCGTGGTAGTGACAGCTGGGGATGTCGTGTCAGAGGGAGAGGATGACGCTTGGAGATCGGAGGCTGGAACAGACATGCCCCCCGAGCCGATGGAGCAAGGAGAGAGAGGAAGGAGGAGGAACACGAGAGAGGTCACGAGGGAAGACATCCTTAAAGAAGAGTGCGTTACGCGACTTAATGACATAAGCGCGGTCAGGGTCCCAGGAGTGCCATGCTTTGGACATGGCAAAGATACCAAGAAAGGCGCAAAGACGAGCGCAAGGGCTGAGTTTGCCGTCGTGAAAGTCCTTGGGCAGCCAGACGGCAGCCACGTAACTCAAGACAAGAGCTAGACGGAGGTCAGCACGGTGGTAGTACCAACGTTCAACGGGGGTGACATGCGAGAGAGGACTCACAGAGGAGAGTATGGACACCGTCAGCAAGAGTGCGGTTCCAGTGTTCAGAGATGCCGTTTTGTTGGGGTGTGTAGGGAGCAAAAGGCTCCATACACACCCCGCGAGACGTCAAGAAGAAAGCAGTGGGACCCATGAATTCTCCACTACAATCACAACGAAAGACTTTCAGACGGTAACCACAGGCCACTTCAGCCTAAGTCAGCCAGGACTCCAGAGTGGGACAAATGTCACTTTTTTGCCGAAGGGCAAAGACCCAGCGCATGCAAGAAAAATTGTCTGTGAGGCAGAGGACATAGTGACCAACCCCCCTGAGAGCGTCATGGGCAAGGGGTCCCATGACTTCGGCATGCAAGAGATCAAGCGGGTGAGATGTGCGAGACTCTGACGTGGAAAAAGGGGAGCGGTGCAGCTTGCCTTGGGCACGGTCAAGACACTCAGTAGGGTAAGGGGCAGAGAATGTGTCGGCGTCAAGACCATGAGTGGGCGTGTCCCAAAGCAAACTGTCAACGACAACAGTGTGAATGTGACAGAGACGGCGATGGAGCAACAATGCATGTGCCAGAGTGCGAGAGCTGGCCACGTGGTCAAGAGCGGTCGAGGAAGGATGTAGTGCAAACAAGGGTATGCGGAACAAGTGGTCACAACGAGTGCCACGCATTAGAACACGACCAGTGGTGCGATGTACCACAGAGGCAATGCCATGGCTGGAGGAGAAATCCATGCCCTGGTCGTCAAGTATCGTAACAGACAGCAGACTGAGCTCAAGAGCGAGGACATACAAAATGTCAGGCAGAAAGAGTCCCCCCCCCCAGGGCCAACAAAGCGGACAACCTCGACACCCTGGACAGGTAGGAGCTGGCCAGAGCCGGTGCGAACAAAGCAAGCAGAGCCAACCAGACCCAAGGAAATGACGAGGAACGACAAGAGGTCATGTGGTGAGTGGCCCTTGAATCAAGGATCCAGAAGCCATCCGTCACGCGGACAATGGCAGGGTCATGACTCACGACCGCAATGGCAGAGCGAGGAGAAAGGCGCTGACCACAGGCGGCAAGACAAGGAGGAAAAATGTAAGACTGCCACTACACAATCCACGGTACATCGACTGGGGAACAACCCTGAACATGACCGGAGGACAGCCCACGAGGAGACAAATCAACGGTACACGCAAGCCCCCCTCAAACGAACACACAATCTCACCTCCCTGATTACGGAGGTGGTACTTGTGGACGGCGTGAGAGAGGAAAGAGTCCAACTGGCGGTCGTCCTCAGATGGCCTGGTGATGAGTACGCCAAAGGAGGGGCGCTAGGAGCTGTGGGTGGAGGATGCCCATGGCGGAGGAGAGTAGAAACCGGACGGGGGTCCAAAGTAGACAGGGCCGCCAAACCTGGGGGACCAACCCCAGGGGGTGGGCGGAAGCAGTGAGGAGAGGGCAGTGTTATAGGCAGCAGCTATTGGAGCGGAGGAGGAGGAGCGTGCAAAGCCACCAGCTGAACCTGTGCAGGTGAAGGAGAGCGCAGGGCCACCAGACCCTGTGGAGCGTGCTCAGTGTGCACGCATGGCTGAGGCAAGGCGGGCATCATCAGGTGGCACTGAGCATGTGGACGCTGCATGACCGGTGGCACCGCAGTTCCAGCATGTGAAAATGCTGGAGGAGGAAGATGGGGATGCGGCGCCATCAGAACCTTGACCCTTGCCACCCCTTCCTTGCCCACCACCGCCAGAGCCACCCCCTCTACCTTTACCTTTACCACCCCCCATTCCGACCACCCCCTTGGGAAGCAAGAGATGTGGTAGTCATGCTGGAAGTGGTGGTAGAGGATGATGCAGAGACAGAAGAGGTGGAGGAAGAAGGGACTGCAGTGGCAGCTACTGCAACTGTAGTGCGATGGATGCGTTTGTTCTGCAACGAGCTCCACGAGTCGGTCAGACGTTGGGAGGTGAACTCCCACAATGCACCAATGCCGGGAGGTGTGCCAACGGGGACAGGGATGGCAGCCAGATGTTCAAGCTCAGTAGCCTTCACCTTGCAGATGTCATTGCGTTCCGGGATGAGGCCGTTGATGATGGAAAGAACAGGGAGGAGCTGACCAGGGACCGCCTTGCCGAGGTCGTGCAGCAGTCACAGACTGCAAGCCCAATAAGCGTCTTCAGTCTCATTAGCACGCATAGAGAGCGTGTTGAACTGGACAGTGAGAACGCTCTCAGCTGCATGCCCAGTCACTGTCGTGCACCGCTTGATCAGTGTGTAAGCACCAACCGAGTCATCAGGGGTGCGGCGTGCAGTGTCAACATTGTAGGACCCCATTTCATTAGTGAGATCGTCGGGTCCGGTGCGAAAAAGGGCACGGACAGCAAGTGCAAACTCAGACTCGACGGGCACAAAAGGTGGGATAGTAGAGGGACTGGGTTCATGGTAGTATTTCCAAAGTTACTCCCCCTGTGCCCAGGCACTGAAGCAAACCTCCCAAGAGTGGAATGTGAGGTTGGAGGTGAAGTGAGGCGGATTAGAGTCAAATTCAGGCTTGCGCTACACTGGTGGGACAAGAGATTTTGCTGCAATTGTGCCGGTGGCAGCGGCAACTGCAAGAGGGTCAGAGGAAGATGAGCCAGTGGCAGCAGATGCGGAAGCGGATGAGGTGGAAAATGCTACAGCAATGGCTGCAGATTGAGTGCTGCGTAGTATGGGTTGGAGACGGTTAATGACCAAGTCAGCAATGTGATCTGCGAAGGTTTCTTGGTCAGCCTGCTCAGCCTGCAGCTTCTCCTCAGCGGCGCGCTGAGCAGTGAGTGCTGCCTGCAGCGCATTGCGCTCACGCTGCAGCTCAGCTTGCAAGGCCGTGTATTGGTCATTGTCAGCTGGCATAGTGCCAGTGACGTGACTCTGTCGAGAAAATTTTGGTAGAGTTTCCCTTGCCCCAGTGGGCATGGGAAATGTGTGGTGAGTGCGGCGGAAGTATGCTACAACGCAACAACCTCGACACACAAACACACCAATACAGAAATGGCAGGGAGAGAGGGAGAGACCAAGAGAGACCAGGCTCACCAGAAACGGTGGCGAAACAAGAACAATGGTGGGAGAGCCGCTGCAGCTGAGGAGGCGACAACTGCAACAGCAGCTGATGCAGAGACGATGAGACAAGCTACTCCTATCAACGTTGCAGCTGACAGGGTGGAGATGGCTGCAGTGGTCAAGATCAACAGCTGAATGTGACGAGTCGCTAAAGATGAAGAGGAGGGCAAGGATGATGCCTGTACTATGGAGGTGTGGATAGACTCAACGGCACTGGAGAGCGCTGTGGTCACTGCAACTCCTGCTGATGCGACTATGTCTGCTACAGCAGAAATCTGGTCACTACGTTGACAGCAGTAGTCGCCAAATGTCCCTAATCAACAATGAGTGAAGAGGTGGCACCGTAGCTGGTTCGTTCTGTGCCGTCAGAGAGTCATCAACGGCTGACTGACAGTAAGCTACGTAGTCCCTTGTGTCTTTCCACTCGCAGTAGTCGGCAGGGTCGTAGTCCTCACCAGGGTGGTAGCCTGGGTTGCTGCGTCGAACCCTCGACTACACCTCCCTCTCCGCCCGCTCCTCGTAGTACGCAAGCTTCTCGTCGACGCTGGCTCGCTCCTGCGCGGCCGTGGATGACGTGGGAATAGGCTTGGTTTCAGGCAGAGACGCCAATGCTCCAAGTGCTTGGCTGCCTGGGAGGCAGCCTGAGGTGCTGAGGAGTGCACGGGGACAAGCTTCAGCTGCTCTGGTTGATGCTCCTGCTGTAGATGTGTCGGCTGCTGCAAAGGCAGTGCGCGGAGTCAAGGCACCACATGTGGAGCAGAAGAACAAAGGCAGAGAGGTGCTGGTGCATAGGGCAGGCGTGTGCATGGGGCCGAGGCACCACACACATTGCGGGTGCGATGGGTGGTGCAGTGAAGAGGACGCCCACGTGATAGTTGAGAGACAGGATTTGTGGTTAGGGTCTCCACGTGTCCGTCGTGCGTGCGGAAGCCGAAGCACGATGGAGGAGGGGCGGACGATGGCGGAAGGGAGACGATGTTGTAGGGGTAGTGACGCGAGAGACAACCGCACCTCGCAGAGTGCGGGTGCGGTGTGGGCCACTACGAAGAATGTGCATGCACAGCTCCTGGGAGAATGGAGCAAAGGTCGGTGCCACTACTTGACAGCACCGACGTGCATGCGGCAGCCGAGGCTCGGCGAGGTGCGCGGGGACGACTGTGGAGATGTGCGTGCCCCGTGCACGGGAGTGGAGTACACCGTGAACCATGGTTGAGTGGCTGCAATGGCGGCGGCTGCTGATGCAGCTTCTGCTTGTAAAAGTCACGTGTGTGTGGCATGTGCGGGATCACGCGCCACGTAGAAGTGGCCCGCCGAGGTTTCATGAGGTCTCAGGACTGTCGGGAGGAGGAAGAAGCCCTCCTACTCTGATACCAATAGGTAGCCTTGATTTCTAAGCAAGCAAGCAAGTAGCAAGCGACGGGGCAAAACCATGGATTGGGGGCAAGCTCACGTAAAGAAGTGTGAAAGCGCAACAAGTGAGCGAGTAACAAGAAAGCGAGGTGCTAAGTGCCAGTTGACCGGGCCACCCACGCGAACCACTCGACATGGGGCCCGAACGCCACCCAGGGATCGAACCCGGCCCTGGAGCAAACGAGCTCCAGGCGGTTTCTCACACGCCGGTGTAAACTAGACGTGTGGTCCCGAGGGATCAACAACCCGGTACACTATGCTAAAAGCATGCAAGTGTGCAAGAATCCAGTCACATCACAAGCACGCACTTCTACAAATGTATCCCCCATTTTGACATGCAAAGTTATTACTAAACTAAGGCTCATCGTGAGGATGACGTTGGTGCTGTGGCTACCACTTGGCAACTTGATGGTATCACCATCACCGTGTGTCCCATGCTGCATCACAGTTTTGCACCAGAGAGCCTCAGTCGAGATTAATCACCTGCATTGGTATGGTGTGTGTGTGTGTGTGCATGGAGACAAGAGGGCACTTGCGTGTGTCACAACCATAACCAACACTGACGTCACCGTATGGTGCCATCACCATATGGTGCCATCCTACAAGGAGACCGTCCAGAGCTACACTCAAAGGGTGCAGGATTGCCTTTAGGACAGGCCTGCATAACGTGAATTATTGTTCACACTAGGATAGCCCAGGTGCCACTATCTAGGATGCATGTTGTTGACACTCTTGGATGAAAGACCAATCGAGGGTCAGGCTCGAGATCGGGCAAATGGGAAAAAACCACGGTTGTTGGTGGGCTCGCTTCCCACCGGATCGTGGGGAGCGAGCTCTTGCTTTTCTCTCTCTCTCTCTCTCTCTCTCTCTCTCTCTC
>SZWC01004624.1:95471-117501 GCA_023375785.1 Penium margaritaceum
CTCCCTCTCTCTCTCTCTCTCTCTCTCTCTCTCTCTCTCTCTCTCTCTCTCTCTCTCTCTCTCTCTCTCTCTCTCTCTCTCTCTACTCTCTCGTGTGTACTCTCTCGTGACTCAACAAGCATCCGTGGCGTTTGGTCCCTAGCATGCTTGGCTCGTGCTCCCCACTCCCCTCGCTCTCCGTCTCACTAGGATCCTCTACCTACTGGTATCAGAGCGGTGGAGAGAGGGGGCATTGCGCTTGCAAACCAAGTGCTTGATCCCGGTGTGCGGCTGGTCTCCGTCGCCACAGTTTTCTGCCACGCGGAGCACGCTTGCTGCCGAGTAGCTTTGGAACATGCTCCCACGGTAGCTCACTACCCGCCCCCTTCTTGTGGTGGGCAGCAGCAGAGCCACGTGAAGGCACCCGTGGGTGTGCACCTTTTTTGCTCCTGCGGGACTGCTCCTGTCCGTAGGTGTAGCAGATATGCAGGTGCCACAACTGCAGTAGCAGCTTAAGCAGCACCACCGTCTTGAGTCGTAGCATTCTCAGCCGTGACTTTAACTGCGCATTCTTAGCTACGATTACAACGGCAGCAGCTGCATTGCGTAGCTAGCACTTGCAACTGCTACTCTCGCCACATTTGATACAACAACAGCCAACTACAGCACCATAGCAGCTGCCGCAGATTCGCACCCGCAGCAGCAGCTCCAGCTACTGCTACAGGCGTGTGGCAGCCAGAGCAACTGCAGCCACGGGCCTATGGTCTAGTGCACCTCAAAACCCGCAGCAACAGCACCAGGCATTGCCTCGGCGGCTTCCGCATACACAGCTACACTCGCGGGCTCAAGTGTAGATACAGCTGCAACTGAGGGCCCTATGTAGCAGCAACATCCGCCGCAATAGCCACGGAAGCCGTAGCAGCCACACTCTAATCAACCGCAGCCACGGCAGTCGTAGCAGCTGCATCTTAAGAAGTTGCAATCCATGCAGCAGCAGCCGCTCGCAACTACAGCAACTGCTTCCTAAGCAACCGTAGCCGAAGCAACAGCACTTGCTCGTAACTGCAAGAGCTATACTCTAAGCCACCGTAGAAGTGGAGGTGTATTCACTACATTACCTCAACGGCATCAGCAGTAGCTGCCGCCATTCACGTTGTGGCAGTACAGCAATGCCACAGGTTGCGGCAGCCTCCGTGGCTCTGTTCAGCTGGTACTGTCACCAAGTCCACTACTCCACTGATGCACAGGTACGGCAACTTTCACGCTAGCGACTCGTGAGAGCACAGGCGCGTTCCCGTCTGGTGGATACTATGGAGGGGGGGGTGCCTTGGCGCAAACGTGGTCGCAGAGGCATGAGCAGCGACCGGGCATCAATGTCTACTTTAGCAGCGATAGTGCGAGCTTCACACCACTATCCGGTAAGCGTCTCCCCAACCCCTTCGTCTGGGGGGGATCACTTGTCGCATGCCAACCCAGAGGCCACCGCTGCTCAGCTGTACGGAGCGCTGACACAGGACGTCGTTAGTCTTGTGGGTGCACTTATGCGCACCACTTCTGCTATCATAAACGCAACTGTAGTGGCTGCAGCTACATTTGCCGCAGCCGTTAGAGCTCGCGCGCTCCTGCAGCAACCTCCGCCGGGTGTGCCACCGAGGCGCACACAGAGACCGCAGCCGTCGTTGGACCGATTGCTGCATCCGCTGCTGACATGTGCACTCAAATCTCCACAACAGCCTCTTCTATCACGTCGGTGACGGCCTCAACTAAATCTGCTACTACTGCCGCCGTGTCGTCCATCCGCTTCCACGTCAATCGCTGTCCCAGCAGGTGCATCTATCCCATCTGCCGGCTCTAGCTTCGTCACTGCTATCATTTCAATTATGGCCGTCTTCATCACTCTTTGTGCCGCCTTCACCGCTGGAGCTCTCGCTCTTGTGGTTCCAGCCGCGTCTACCATTCTCCTAGATCCACGGCTGGATCAAAACTCTTGAGCATCGCCTGACCATCGGGCGACATGGGTGAGGATGCTCTCGGCACGAGGGAGAGGTCCTCAGCAAAGTGCCCGGGCAGGGTCTGGACATAGGCGGCATGATGGAAATGCAGGATGCCCATGGAGTGATCATGCTCAAGCTCCATGTCCAAAAAGACTCGTGTTGGCCCGAGGTCCTTCATCTAGTAGGAAGCGTACAGCAGGTCCTTGACCCGCTCGATGGCAGCTGCATCCTGTGATGCAACGAGGAGGTCGTTGACATAGACCGAGACAACGACGAGAGTCCAACCTCGTGGATTGATGAATAGCGCGGGGTCGGCAGAGCTGTGAAGGAGGCCGCCACTAAGAAGCGTACGACTGATCTCTTGGTTCTAGCAGTGCGGTGACTGCTTCAAGCCATAAAGGGCCTTCCGCAGCTTCAAGACCTTGCTGAAGCCGTTGTTGAACCCTGGAGGCTACACCATGTAGAGCTCCTTGCCCTCTAGTGAGCCATGAAGGAAGGCGTTGCTCACATCCATCTGATGAAATTCCCATCTATGTTGAGCAACAAGGCTAAACAACGCCCGGCTGGTGGAGAACCGACCGAACAAAGCAAAGATCTGGTCATAGCTGATCCTGGGGACCTGAGCAAACCCTTTGGCTGTGAGGCGAGCCTTGTACTTGTCCAGGGACCCATGTGGCTTCCACTCTTGCTAGAGAATCCACTTGGCACCGATGGCTTTACGATGCGGAAGGGAGGTCGATGAGCTCATAGACGTGATGTTGCCGAATGGCGTGAAGCTCGTCGATACATGCAGCCTCCCAGTGAGCGGCCTCGGGAGACGCGCGAGCCTCACGAAGGGTGACTGGGTCCTCTGGTCACTCCATGGGGTGGACAATGAGGATGTGCGCGTCCCACGCCCCTGGTGGCATCTGCGTGTGTGGCCGCAACGATAAACCGGTGCTCCTGATGGAGCAAGACATAGCCCAGAGCTCACCCTGGATGTAGATCGGCGATGACTGACTGTGTGGCCAAGCCGAGTGCCTTCGTACCGGGGTCCCCACTCACGACCGTGGAAATGGATCTGACATGAGGTGAGGAGCTTCGTGGGATGATAGGGGGTCGTAGAGAGAGAGGACGTGATGAGGCGGCCTGAGTTCTCACTGTCCGCCTGGGTCTGAGGTTCTCGCCCGGACCATGTGTGTAGCGCGCAGATACGGATGGGACAGCCGGCCCTAAGGGGCTGGCAGACACAGACAGGGTGGCCGTCCCTGAGGGGCTACCGGACGCGAACGGGACAGCCGGCCCTGAGGGGCTGTCGGACACAAATGGGGCAGCTGGCCTTGAGGGGCCGTAAGACGTAGATGGGGCTGCAGGCGCTGAGGGGCTGGCGGACACAGACGGGGCAGCCGACCCCGAGGGGCTAGCGGGCATGGATGAGGCAGCCGGCCCTGGGTGGCTATCAGACACAGAAGCAGCAAAGGAAGCCATGTGGCTGCATGACTTGCTGGCAAGCCTTGGAAAGCAGCAGACCACAGCAAATACAATCTATTGTGACAACATGAGCGCCATTTCTCTGAGCAAGAACGTAGAGTTTCATGCCCACACCAAGCACATCGACTTGCAACATCACTTCATTCGTGAGCTCGTGGCAAAGCAGGTGGTGTAGATCAAGTTCTGCCCTTCAAGCATGATGTTGGCAGTTTTCCTGACCAAGCCGCTGGCAGCACACTGCTTTCAGCAGCTAAGGGGACAGTGCGTACTTGTGTGATTTTTATTCTCGCAAAGTGGGGAAATGATGGGTATAAGGTTGCCAGAAAGTGAAAAAACTAGGTTGCTTGATGAAAATTATCTGGCATTTGATTTGCATAGAGGATGTGTCACAGGTTCAAACACACTTTACGGAACTTAATTCGGAGTCCGTTTGAGTAACATATGGATTTCCAAAGTTTGGAGATCATGGGTCGGATTCAAGTGACAACCTGGGCATTTTGAGCTCAAAAGGCGGCAGGATTATTGGCCAGGACGGCTGAGAGCGGCCTCCAAGGAGAAAAGCTGGCTGGAGGACCTCCAAGAGACTTCAAGGAAGGTGTAGACCACGATTGTTGTTCGTCCAAAGTGGTGTGAGACATTATTATCATGTGTGACAAGGTGACTGCCGCTCATCCCGCTAGGCTAGGAGAGTAGAGGGTAGACTTTGACAGAGTGTATCTCAGTGATCCCTATGCAAAATGAGGCATACAAGGGCTTGTTAGAAAATTTCAAATACATACTTTATCACTCAAGAGTTGATTCAAACATTTGCGTTCTCTGCAAACCTACATTTGCTTCCATAAATTCTGTCTGTGCAACCTGCAACTCCCTCTCACAAACAGTTGGTCCTGCCTAGGCGGCTCTTGATGAGCCTGATCACCTGTCTGAGGGCTGCCCCAGTTTCCATCAATCCACCCCTCCCAAGAACAGAGAGATAGAGAGGAAGGTGGGGTGACATGAGACAAGTCACATAGAAAGACATTATCATAGAATAATGCATTGTGGGACTCAATGACACGAAACTTATCAGCCTCCTAGAACCGCCAAGCTTTGGACATAGCAGAGACACCAAGGAAGGTCAAAGGCAAGCACAGGGGCTAAGCTTGCCATCCCAAAGGTCCTCCGGGAGTCTGACAGCAATGACACAGCCCCAGGCACGGGAAAGACATAAGTCAGCTTGTTGACTAAACCAGCGCTCGAAAGGGGTTGCATGACAAATGAGGGGATCTCAAGGGACACAGTGCCAGACCTAGGTCATGTAAGACATGGCCTCAAAGGAGAAGAGAGAAGGAAGGTCAAAATCAGTGAGGAGGGTGCGGACATCGTCAGCAAGGGTGCAATCATGGCACTCTGAGATGCCATTCTGCTTAGGTGTGTAAGGAGCGGAGGCCTCCATACACACCTTGTGAGAGGATAGGAAGCAAGCAGTGAGTCCCATGAACTCACCACCACGATCACAGAAAAATGCACGTAAACGATGATGATAGGTAAGTTCAGCTGGAACTCAAGGATGGGACATCACTCTTTTGTCAAAGTGTAATGATCCAATGCATGTAAGAACATTCATCAGTGAGGCAAAAGACATAACCCCCTAAGGGATCATGGGTGAGGGGACCCATAACATCAGCATGCAAGAGATCAAGGATGTGGGTGGTGTGAGTTTCGGATGTGGAGAAGAGAGAGCGGTACATTTTACCTTGGACACAGGCAAGGCACCCCGTGGCATGAGGAGAAGGGAAAGTGGATGCATCCAGGCCATGGGTTGGCTGATGACCAAGCAAGCTGTCAACTGCGGCAGTGTGAATGTGACACAAGCCACGGTGCAAGAGCTATGTGTGTCTTGGAGAAAGGCAGTGAGCAACATAAACAAGGACAGCCTTGGCAGAATGGGGTGCAAAGGAGGGCACCCAGAACAAATGATCACAGCCTGTGTCACGCAGCAGGATGCGGCTAGTGAAGTGGTGTAAAACAGAAGCAATGCTGTGGTTGGACGAGAAGTGCATGTCCTGGTCATTGAGAGTCACAACAGAGAGAAAAATCAGCTCAAGAGAGGGCACATATTACACGTTGAGAAGGAAGAGCTCTCCCTCACGGCCAAAAAAATGGACAACTCCAATGCCCTGAACTGGGAGAAGCTCGAGGAAGCCAGTGCGCACAAAGGGGACAGAGTCGGCAAGACCAAAGGAGACAAACAACAAGAGGACGGCATGTGGTGGGTGTCCCCAGAGTTAAACACCCAAAAGCCACCCAACACGCGAACAGATGTAGGAACACGACTGGGCGCAGCGATAGCGGAGCGAAGCGGGAGATTCTGAACACAAGCGGCAAGACAGCGAGGTAAACGGGCAAAGTACCAGTTTACAATCCACGGAAAATCAACATGGACACAACCTGAATACCACCCAATGCAAAACCACGGAGATCCACTTCATACTGAAAGTACAAGTGACCCTAGACCTGAACGCACACTCTCACCTCCCAGATCACGGAGGTGACGCAAATGGATAAGATGGGAGAGCACTTCATCCAACTGCTGCTCTTTCTCAAGAAGATCAAGTGTAATGAAAACCCTTGACAAAGGAAGTCCCTGGGAGTAGGCCAGTGAGATCCATGTTGGTGCAGATTAAGGACCACAAGAGGGATCCTAGAAGGTAGACCCTTCACACGCTGGAGATCACCCCTAGGGATAAGGCGAAAGAAAGTTTACCATGGCAGTCTTGTGGGAGGTGCACTGGTGGATGTGGACGAACTGTTGTTAGATGGCAGAGTGGAGGTAGAGGCACGAGGGTGCCACCAATGCTACCAGAAGAGCGCACCCAAATCACCTACCTTGCAAATGCTAGACATGTATCATTCATGTATGACCACTTGCCTCACCCGTGAAGCTATGTGTCAACAAGTGTATTTGGAAGTGAACAAACTAGTGAACATAGACTTTCCACAGCAACTACTGAACATCACATAGTTTTTACTCTAGACAAAGAATGTACGTCTGGGCTTTGCTCAGATGCATTCATGTGTATGTTTTGCGGAAAATGATTGCACGCAGGCTCACACTTATTGATGCACTGATTGACAAGTGCGTGAATTTGAGGTGATTAACCATAACTCGTATCATCAAGGGATGGAGGACAGTTCAAGACAGAGTGCCTATTGGGGCCATAGTTTCAGCATGTAACACTGCCAGAGGATGATTTGGAAGAGGAGGAGCAACCGCAATCCTTTCCCTCCCCACGCTCGCATTTTCTACCACTCGGCACTAGACACACCACTTTTATCCCTCTCACAACCTCAGCCATCCCGCTGAGTGACTAGCGAGGAAGCATAGGTGGAGGACGAGAAGGCTGACGAGGATGAAATGTGCAAGATAGAGGGAAAGGGGGATGAAGAAGGAAGCACAGTGGTAGCAACGTAGAAGGCTACACGGTGAATGCATTTATTCTGCAAAGTAATCCACCAATTGCCTCATGCCCGCCATCCTGTTCACGTTGACCAGGGACATGGCCTTGAGAATCACAGTAGAACAATTGGCTTCCAACATCGTTGCAGCTGCCTGCATTTTGGCTTCACACTGCTCCTGCTCATCCACAGCATTGATTCTTGCCCTCTCTCGTTGAGNCCCTGCATGGTGCCAGTTTTGGAGGATTGAACAGTCGTGCCTAAGTTGATGATGTTGTCATGGACGAAGAAACAACCAACATGGCTGCTGGGTGGTTTGGAGAGGATCAGGGTTACGTGCCAAGCTCTGCCCACTATGTTCTCCTCATGCCTAAGGCATGGAACCTAACACCAAGGAAGGGGGTAGAGCGTAGAGGGTACACATCACCAGAATAGGCCTCAGTTGGCCTGCCTCGCCACGCAGGTACGAGGCTCCCGTCAATGGCCAACGTCGGCCTACCACTCGGTGCAGTCGGGCATGGTGTTTGAGGGGCTGGAAAACAATCTTTGCAAACCACCCTGGGATTGATCGCTGATCGGCAGTTCACTGATTGGAAAGTTGGGCAAACTAGTGACCAGTAAACTGCCGATTGGAGAACAACCAATCGGCGATTTGCCAGGATTCCGACGTACCGATCGGGCAACAATCTGATTGGTATGTCGGTCCTCGAGAATCCGAACAGTGGTTTGGATTCTCGAGGTACGTGGATCCCTGTGTAGACCCACATCATCGAGTCCTCATCATCGTGCGACGAGGGCTCGATGCTTTGTCAGAGATGCCACTGGCCCTCATCGCCGTGCAATGTGGGCCAGTGGCACATCCGATGGGCGGATGAAAAAATTCTACACTATACTGGAAGGCAAGGCAAGACGCCGACAGACAGACTAAAAGTGACTAATGAACGCATGCAATACTCATGTTTATCGGTCAATGTAGAAGCATCAAACCACTCATCGTAAACAAGAAAAGGTAGTGTAAGAAAGAAAGAAAGAAAAAAAAAGTCAAAAGTGTTCTCAAACCTTGTAATGAACTAGTGACAATGAATTCGTACTCATTGAAATCTGACAGCTGAAGTCCCTAAACAGTTCAACAAAGTTTACACTTGTAAAATTGAAGTGTTGAACGATCCTACATGCTTTTCTACTTTTTCTCATCAAAGAACTTCTGTCCCTGTAGGACAGTAGGACCCTGTTTTTTTTTGCTTTTGCAATAGTTTGAGATGAAGCAATGGGACATCGAAATCATCTGTCATCGACACATCAAGGCATGTCAATGCACTCCAACAGAAGAGTTGGCAGACCTTCCGATCTCAAGTGCAGTGGGTCCATGCTGAAAATGGCTGAATCCACCAGTGTCAGTGCTCAGAAAACATGAAACCACGACATCGATGTTATACTAATGTGAACGGATGTGTCGATGACAAGGTAACGTGGCTACCACGGGTCCCGATCACAGCACTGACGTACCCTGGCCTGACTGAGGATGGAGGAGACATCCCTCTCTCTCGCTCATTGTTCAATCTAACTCATACGTTTTTAAGAGTATCTTTGCCATATCTGAACCGCACTTAGTTTCCTCTTTTCTGTTGTAACACACACACCGTGTCCGCTCTCACATAGACAACAGCTAAGAGGGTTACAGCATACCCTCATGGTTTAAGTGTTGGCACTAGTGGGTGTGGATGCATTCTCAAGGATGCCTAGCTCTTGCTGATGCATGCTACCGATGTTTTGGGCAGCCAATGGACACCAATGGTGAAGAGTGTGGAGCACAAGGATCACAGATATGAGTGGGCAGAACACATCGCATTCAGTTGAACTGAATAAAAACATGTTTTTGTTGGTTAGCATAGTCATTTTATGGCAGATTCTCACAGGAAGCGCTTCGACGATGTCTTCGTCGGAGCGTCTTTCCTCGCCCAGAAGTTGAGGAGAGTTTCATAAGGAGAGGTCCTTATAGTTACCTCATTCATACCCCTGGTGCATTTGGAGCCCATTGGAGATGAACTCGGATCACTGGCGGTGGATTACCCCGCCATCCATGGCAGGTACCAGATTCCACCCGCCCAACACCCGATTTTTGGGCTGGGCTAACTTTCTTAACACTCACTCAATTTGAGCGATTCAAAGCTCGATCCTACATGGAAAAATCCAAGGAATCCAAATCTAAAGTTGAATCAGGCGTTCAACTACTCCTCAGTGGTTGAACCAGGGAGTACAATCAACGGCACTCATGGAAAGGGACACACCATGTCAAGAATCTCCCCCTTGCACTGCAGCCTTGATGCCTGTTCTTGGAACATGTAGCACTTTTGAGCCTCACAGCACAGATCGAGCTGCATGTAGCTTGCGTTGTGCCTGTCCTCGGGCTGTGCCTCGGTCATGGCGTCGGCGAGCATGCGCTTAGTTTCACAATACACAATGGGTGCATCTCCCTTCGCCACCATGTCCCGCGCGTAGTGATGCCGGATCTCAATGTGCTTATTCCTCTTGTGCAGCACCGAGTTCTTGGTAAGGCTGATGGTACTCATGTTATCCATGTTGAGCACCGTAGGCTTCCTGTGCGGCACGCCGATCTCCTTTAGCAGCCGCTAGAGCCACATCGCCTCCTGTGCAACTTCCGCGACCGTGATGTATTTCGCTTCGTTACTGGACAGTGCCACACAGTCCTGCTTCCTGCTTACCCATGAAACTGTTGCACCACCAAGCCCAAGCACATACCCCAAAATTGATTTTCTGTCATCCACATCACCAGCCCAGTCGGCATCCGAGTAGCCGACCAACTCGAGGGAGTCATCACGCGCTCCCCCTCCAAACACAAGCTGCGATTGTTTTGTCGTCTTGAGATAGCGGATGATCCGCTTCACCGCTTGCCAATGCAACGGCCCGGATCAGCAACATAGCGGCTCACTTGGCCCTCCGCAAAGGCCAGGTCAGGCTGCGTCACCACCATGGCGTACATGATGCTCCCCACAGTGGACTGGTATGGAACGCCTGCCATGTCCTCCTTCTCCTCATCCATGCTCGGTCCCATGCTGGAGCTCAGCTCACATGTGGTGGTCATGGGTATGCCGATGGAGTTGCACTCCTCCATGATGTAGCGACGGATAACCTCTTGTACATACTTTGCCTGTCCCATCTCCAGCATGCGTGCCCCGTGGTCCCTCTTGATGGCGACGCCGAGGTAGTTCTCAAGCTCGCCCATGTTGGTCATTTTAAATTGACCGCCCACCTGTCACTTTAGTTTTACCAACTCCTCCATGTCTGAGACACAAGGATGAGGTCATCCACGTAAAGGACCACGATCTGGTGCAACCATGGCTACTTCCGCACATACACGCTCTGATCTGCTTCGCAACGCTTGAAGCCAAGCTCGGCCATGAAGCCGTCCATTTTCAGGTACCACATGTGTGGTGCTTGCTTCAGCCCAAAGAGCGCCTTGCAAAGCCGGCACACCATCCCTGGTGGCGCATCCACACCCTCCCGCACCTCCATGAGGACCTCCTTGTCCAGGTCGCTGTTGAGGAATGCGGTTTTCACATCCATTTCGTGGACTTCGTAGTCGCGCGCCGCCGCCACTGAGAGGATAGAGCCAATGGAGGCAAACTTTGCCACCGGTGTAATGATTTCATCGTGGTGTTCACCCTTTCTCTCGGCGTACCCCTTTGCCACCAGCCGCGCTTTGTGCAGCTCCAACTTCCCCTCATTGGTGAGCTTCTTCTTGGAGATCCACTTGGAGCCAATGATTTTTGTGCCCTCCGGCCTGTCGATCAGCTGCCAAGTGCTGTTCTCTTCATGAGAGGCGAGCTCACATTTTATGGCTCCCTCCCACTCAGTCCCATCCTTCTGCTACAACGTGTCTTTGACGGTCTCGGGTTCCTCTTGCGTGGATAACGCTTGAGCAAACCTAGTCCAGATGCCCTCCGCGGCATCATAACGTTTTGTCGTCCTCCTTGTGGGACTGCTTCTTCGGGGCTGTTGCTGTTGAGGATGCTACTGTTGTTGCTATTGCCACCCTCTCGCGCCACCACTTGCACCATTAGCCTGCTCCCCCTCTCTCGGGGACCGTGGAGATGCGGGCTCACTCCCCGCCTCCTTGTTCAACTCCACTACTGCCGGCTCTTCAGACTGATTGTCCGACTCGGCTGAAGGGAAATCAGCCACTCCCTCATCCTCTAGATGGTTCCCGCCGGTTGGAACCGCTCAAAAGTCACCCTCTTTTGCGTCCTCCGGTGTCTCCCCCCTAAAGAGTGGCAACCATTCCTCCCGCTTGGAGAGACCCCCATCCTTGTCCGTCCAACGGCTGTCCTGCTTGAATGTGACATCGTGAATCTTCAGGATATGCTGCCTCTGCAGGTCGAAGAGCAAGTACACCTTGCTCCCGCTCTCGTACCCAACAAAGATGCACCGCCGAGTCCACGGGTCTAGCTTGCCCCGTCCCTTCCATGCCCGCACAAGAGCATGTACAACACAACCAAACATGTGGAGGTGAGCCACAGTTGGCTTCTTCCCGCTCTACACTTCTTGTGGTGTCTTCCACACCTTGGACTCTGCATCCTTTAGCGGCTCTGTTGGCGTCAAGTTCATGATGTACGCCACTGTCCATGCCGCCTCGCCCCAGTACCGCTGCGCGAGGCCGGCATCGCTCAGCATGTTGAGCGATGCCGGACCATGTTGAGGATGGTTTGGTTCGCCCTCTCAGCGACGCTGTTCTACTGCAGAGAATGTGGTGTAGTTTTCTTCCACGTGATCTCCTTGCTCTTCATCCATGTTGAGCAGTCCTCATACTTGTTACTGTTGTCGCTCCGGAATGCGTTCACCTTCAACCCTGTTTTCCGCTCCACTGCCGCCACAAACTCCTGCATGCACGACAGGAAATCGCTCATCCTCTTGATGATATAAAGGTAGAGCTTGCGGCTATGATCATCGATGAAGGTCATGAAGTAGCGAGCATCCCCGATGGAGGTCTTGAATGGCCCACATACATCAATGTGAACCACCTCCAATGTCACCGATGCACATGTCCCCTTGCCATCAAACGGCTGCCGTGTCGCCTTGCCGACCATGCACGACTCGTACACGGCATTCTGAGCTGCTTCAATAGCTTGGACATTGAGGCCCCGCAACACCTCTTTTTAGCCATCTCCTTCAGTGTTGCAGATGCAACGGGGCAGAGGCGGAGGTGCCATAGGTCCAGGTTTTGTTCAACCTTCATCAAGAGGTGGAAAGCGTCAGTCCTCGCCGCATCGGCAAGAACCTTGGTACGAAGAAGGTACAGGTCCTTCTCCCTCTTGGGACATGAAATCACCTCGCCATCTCCCTCCTTTTGGATGATGGCCTCTTTCTTGTTGAAGAATACCTCCATCCCCTTGTCGGTAAGGCAGCTCATTGACAGCGGGTTTGCCCCAAAGTTGGGCATGTGGAACGCATTGTAGATGGTGCACGGAATAGCCTTCTTTTTCACCACCGACTCAATTCGAACATTTCCTTCGCCCGCGGCCAACTCCATTTTGCCGTTGGCCACTGTCATGCGGCGCTCAGTGGTGACATAGGCAACAAATGTCACTCGGTTGCATTGTGTGTGGCAGCCTGCTCCGGAGTCGATCATCGTGACATCCGGATCTGTCAAGTTGGAAGAATCCCTAGCCATCATGGCTTAGGTGTCCTTCTTCCCGCCCTTCACAGGCTGGTCCGACTTCTTGTTGGGGCAGTCGCGTGCGTGGTGGCCCTGTTTTCCACAGTTGTGGTACTCCTCCTTATTGTCACCTTTCTTTGTGCCCTACTTGGCACCCTTCCCCTTCTTGCCTCCCCCTCCACCTTGAGGGAGGACGGCATAGGCGGAACTTGACGTTGCCTCGCTCTCTCTCCCAGCACGTCGCATCCATTCATTGCGGTCGTATTTAGGCGCCTTCGGTTATTTCAGCTCATCAGCTGACCAGCCACTTACGACACGAATTATTGGACTCCAACTTTCCCGCAAGGCCAGAAGGAGAATCATGGCTTGCAGCTGAGGGTCGACCTTCGATCCGGTGGCTATGCACTCGACAGTAAGGGACTCAATCTGCTCCGGGATCTCCATGATGTCGTCGCCTTTGTTGGCTCAGAGGGTGACAAGCCTCTTGAAGACAATCAGCTGGTTGGCAAGTTTGGTAGACTGGTAGATGGTGCACAGCTTGTTCCAGACCTCCGCGGCCTCTGTGCATCCTTGAATCAGTCCGCGCTGCGACACGCCTAGCGCTAACACCAACAAAGCCAGCGCCTTCTTGTTGCGCTTCTTGTACTTGTCCACTTCTTCCGGCGTCGCGGTATCCAGAGGGGCAATCTCTCAACCTTTGACCAGCTCAAGTAGGCCTTTGTCATCAAGGTGGACCTCAAACTACCACCTCCACAAAGGGAAGCTGTTCCCGTCAAACTTGGAGACAGTGCAGATGCTCTCTTGCTTGGTCGTTGCCATGGCGCGCGTGTAGATGCATCCTCAAGGATGCCTAGCTCTTGCTGATGCACGCTACCAATGTTTTGGGTAGCCAATGGATACCAATGGTGAAGAGTGTGGAGCATAAGGATCACGGATATGAGTGGACAGAACACGTCACATTCAAAAGAATTGAATAAAAAAACATTTTTTTTACTTAGCATAGTGATTTTACATCAGATTCTTATAGCCTCTAAGCTTTCCAACGCATCCAAGTACGCCCAAATCGGAGCAGTAGAGCCCCTGCTATGGCCGTCAAAGGAACCCTTGGTGGAGCCGCCCACCTTGCCTTGGTTGCTAGCCAACGGGAGGCGCTTCGACAATGTCTTCGTTGGAGCGCCTTTCCTCGCCCATAAGTCAAGGAGAATTTCATCTTGGTCAAGGAGGTCCTTATAGTTACCTCATTTATGCCCCTGGTGCATTTGAATTCCATTGGAGATGAATTCGGATCACTGGCGGTGGATTATCCCGCCAACCATGGCGGGTACCAGACTCCACCCGCCCAACACCCGATTTCCAGGCTAGGCTAACTTTCTGAATACTCACTCATTTTGAGCGATTCAAAGCTTGATCCTACATGGAAAAATCCAAGGAATCCAAATCCAAATTCAGATCAGGTTTGTAACCACTCCTCAGTGGTCGAACCAGGGAGTACGATCAACGGCACTCATGGCAAGGGGCACACCATGTCAACAATAAGAGCCGTTGAGAGACACCCATCTTCATGCTCCACCGTGCAGCACGCAGCAGCAACAGCAGAGACCTNCTCATTTTGAGCGATTCAAAGCTTGATCCTACATGGAAAAATCCAAGGAATCCAAATCCAAATTCAGATCAGGTTTGTAACCACTCCTCAGTGGTCGAACCAGGGAGTACGATCAACGGCACTCATGGCAAGGGGCACACCATGTCAACAATAAGAGCCGTTGAGAGACACCCATCTTCATGCTCCACCGTGCAGCACGCAGCAGCAACAGCAGAGACCTCTAGGCTGGGTGGGGCATATGGGTCTTGGCAACGTGGAGGCCTTGTGCTGAGGGCTCACGTCACGCAGTCCTCTGACAGTGCTGAAGGCAGAGTGGTACCAAATTTTTCTTTCGGTTGCTTTAGCCCTCTACAACTGTTACCGTAGTGATCTTTGATTTTGATTAAAAAAAATCAACAGTTTCATGAATCTTACAGCGGCACAATTTTTCATGAGTGTATTTTGAAAACATAAAAACAATTGTGCCAGACATGTCTTGATCTACTTGGAGCCCCACGTGTGAGGGCTGCAGCTTGCTGAGCTTGTTGGTGTATCCAGTGGGGATTTACAACAGCTGCATCCATGGATACCGTACGCCAACCCATGCTGTTAAGCGTTCGCTAGCCTGCGGGTGCCATGCAGAAAGAATCAGCAACAACTTTGTTATTGTGTGGTCCTCACCATAGTTCTTGCAAATGCATACGTAGTGTGGCTTGAGGATCATTGCAAAGTATTGCTTTGAAGTTTCCATGGATGCCCAGTGATTCGGTGTGTGGGTGAAGTGCCACTTGGATTTGTGGATAGCATGGTCGGTGTTCTCTCCTTGAGGGTGACATGTTGACATTTTGCCAGTCCAGATGACCTTGCAGGGAAGTATGTCGCCCTCCATGCTTGAAGCGACGAGGACAGTGACCTGTCATTTATCCTTCTGCACGCAGACCTTGACATCCGTTGATCCCTTGGATGCATATGTGTAGTGAGGGCTTTGGACAAGATGGACCCCCGTGTGATCGGCATTCACAAAGAAAACACCTTGATCTTGTTCAGGGAGATGTGGAACGCGGCGCGCCGATACATGGAGTTGGCGCGCGCGGTCCAATCCTGGAGGAACGTTTGGGACGTGGATGTGCCACATCGTCACGTCCATTTAAGCTCAAAGGTCACAAACTTCCTGCACCAGCTGCGCGAGAACATGTCAGCATCACTTCTCATTGGATGGATGGTGAGGCCGCACTTCTTCAAGACGGAGAGCATCTTCTTCTAAATCATAGTAGAAAATAGAGTCCCTTGCTCTTGCATGAGCTTGAGCAAGCACACGATCGCATTGTTCTAGGTGGGATGGCCATGGACGTACCCCTTCCTGTCCCGAGACCCTTGGACACGTGCAATCTATAGCCCTGCTTCCTCGATTGGACCGCCGGGCATGGCTGCAATGGCTGGTGCATCCTCGGGTCAGAGGGTGGTACTATTAGGCTCGTACCAACCCTTGACAGTAAAGAAGGAGATTCGCTCTTGAATAGATGTGCCAGCTGGTGTGCGGTAGTGCCCTGGAGATGGTGTTGTTATGCTTGAGGACGGCGGCATGGATGATGGGCACCTGCCCTAATCCAAAACAATCCATGTAAGGGCCACTCTTCCTGGCCATTTATGTGGATAGCCCCCACTCCGGTCCGGGTGGTAGCGCCAGTGCACCTTGGATAACATCCTTGTACTCGACAGTTTCCTCGTCAGCTGCATCTGAAGCAAGCTCTGCCATGAGGGCATTGACAACAGCCTTGTCTACTGATCTCATGCCGTCATCTCGTCCGTTGACTTCATGGCATCTATCAACACCTCCACGTCATCATGGAATGTCACAAGTGGATCCTCCTCCACTACGTCAGCATCAGCAGGTCCTCCTCATCATGGTCTGAGTAAGCTACGGCTTCTGCTTCAGCACCGTCGGCTACCTGTGCGTCAACAGCGTCGGCCTTGCAAGCAGCATCAGTTGGGTCTGAATAAACAGGGTTGACTGCCTCAATGTCGTCGACCTCTTTATCGTCGGACCAGACAATCCTGGTGTGAGGTTTTGGCAGCCGCTCGTTGGTTGAGGTATCGGTGGACTGGGTATATGGGGTCGTACGGAGAGTAGATGGAGACGGTGGGACGGACGATGGAAGGACTAGGCTGCGCTCCGCGATTGACGAGCAGGATGTAGTCGTGGCTTGAGCAGAGGCGCATGTGCATGGTCTCATGGCCGAGCTCCGAGAGGCTAGCACTCGTTGTTACACTACAGATGTTCCAGCATGATAGGCTACCGAGGAGTGTGTGGAGGATGTGTACGCGTGTCTCGAGGCAGTTGAGAGGTCTCTACAAGATGCACGCCGGGGACAGGCGGACGTTCAGTGGCAGGTGGATGCTTGGCTGCGCACCAAGGGCTGGGACGAGTCCCGAGACATTGTACGGGCTCCTGATGACGCCGCCGATGCGGTAGAGGCGGATTCACCGACGGATGCCCACTTCCAACCAGAAGTTGACGGCCGAGTAACAGATATGTCAGCAGCAGTCGGTGCCTCTTCAGTGGCACCTCTTACAGACGCAGACGCTGTAGATGCCCACACGTTGTCTGGTGTTGACACTTTGCCAGCAGTTGGTGGCCAGGCGAAAAATGATTTGGCAGCTGACCTACGCGATAAGGCGGCAACGCTGCAAGAGGCCGTGGCTCGTGCTGACGCGCACGCAACCGAGGTCCACCGTCAGGTTCGTTCCACGACTGAGCGCCTACATGCCACAGATGCAACCGCCTGACCGCCAGCTGCAGTGGAGCTCAACGAGCTCTACACGCGTCTTAACACTGCAGAGTCTCCGTGGCGATGTGCAGTTCAGCAGCTTGCAAGCATACAACAGGTGATGCAGTTGGAGGTGGCCTCAAGCACTACACCAATCACAGTAGTAGGTGACGACAGTGGTGACGACTACGAAAGGGACAACGACGATAGCGACTAGAACGCTCCCGGGTGAGGCTATGTGCGAGCACATCTGACCAGCATCATCGTCACCCTTGATATTGCAGTGTAGGGATACGTGGCCATGGGGGAGCCGTGCTCCCTCCTCAGGGATTGTGTTGGGGGAAGCCATCAGCTTTGCTCGTGCTCTCAGCCTCTGTAGCCCAAGGGGGGGTGTTGGTGTGTGGGCTTTAGCCTGAAACTCTTTTGAGAAGAGCGAGGTTGCTTGGAGTGTGACACGATGCTATGGTTAAGGTTATGCTTATCGAGACCCGTGCACCTGGTGAGTTCTATCGGTGTGAGGTGGAGAATCATTGCCTACATGTCTTATGTATGATCCATGCATGTTGTGGTCGAGACCCGGCCACCCGGAGACTTTTTTCGGGGTCACGAGGAGACCTTGTTTCTCCGTCTCTCTTACGTGATGGTTGACACGTAGGTCTGTGATTGAATTCTTGAATGGTCGAGACCCGCGCACTTGGTGGGATGCATCATTGTCACGAGGAGACCCTGTGATGTGGTATGCTTGATCGATGCTCGTAATGATTGGTTGCCTGAGCCATCGTTCCTTGCCTTTGCTCAGACGTCATTATGTTGACAGTTATGTCAGCTAGGGGGAGTGTTGGTGTGTATGGCTTCCATCCGTAACGAGCGACGGCCAAGAGAGCAGTGGTACAGGAGAGCGCGATGACGTGATCCCCGATGCGGACCCCTGAGGTACCAGCGCGTCGGCAGGTGGTGACCGACATGTGTCCTAGTGTCGTGGATGTTGTCTCGGACCTTCTATAGCTTTTTTGCAGCCTATCCTTGATGCGGACGCAACTGGCGCCGGAGCACTGACAAGTGGTGGCTCCACCCACGAACAGCTGCCAAGGAGCTGCCACAACGTCCTGGGTGCTTGGCAGGGTGCTTTGCGGTTTTTCTGCAGACACTAGAGTTTTCTTAGAGGACTGGCTCCTCAACCCGATTTGCATGTTTTGCATTGTCTGTCTACCGATCGGTGCCGAACTTATGCATGTGACCCAGTCGTAGTGTCCTGCTTGACATTCTGCATCTCTAGGACGGCGTAGCATTCTGATTTGTTTGCGTGGAGTTACTACTAAAAAAGTGTTTTTGGGGCCGGTTTTAGGACAGACCTTGCACTGTCGCGTGCGACACCCGTCGTGCGTTGCGGCAGGTATTTATGATGTGGACCTTTCATTTGTTAATTGTCTCTACATGTGTTTCATCGGCCTTCCTCAACGGCATCATAGACAAAGAATTCTACATGGAGGTGCCAGAGGGGTTGGAGGCACCGGAGGGCAAGGTGTGCAAGCTGCGGAAGTCCTTGTAAGGGCTAAAACAATCGCCCAGATGCTGGTACCAACAGATGGACAGCGTCATGGCACAACTCGGCTTCAAGCGCTGTGATACAAATCACAGCGTGTACGTGCGGTGAGACAAACAGCTCCATCAAATAGTCGCAATCTATGTGGACGACCTGATTTTGTGCTCGACGGATCTGCCAAGCGTACAACGGTTGAAAGAGCAGCTGAGCAGCACATTCCAGATGTCGGACATGGGGGAGCTAGAGTACTACCTCGGGGTGAGCATCACGCGAAACCGGAGGGCGCGCACGCTTGAGCTGGGGCAGGCCAAATACGTGGCCGAGGTGCTGAAGCGGTACGGCATGGAGGGCTGCAAACCAGTTGGCAGTCCAGTCTCCACGACCTATGAACTTAATGCGGCAATGGCGCCGCAAACGAAAGAAGAGCGGGAGGATATGGCAGGGGTGCCCTACCAATCGGCGGTGGGCAGCCTCATGTACACCATGGTGGCGACTCGACCGGACCTGGCCTACACGGTGGGCCAAGTGAGCAGGTACGTGGCCGATCCTGGGCCACTACACTGGCAGGCGGTCAAGCGCGTCCTCCGCTACCTGCAGGCGGCGCGGCATGCGCGCTTGAGGTTCGACGGCAAGGGGCGGGCTGACCTTTTGCGTCTCGTCTGCTACACGGACGTAGACTACGCTGGCAATGTGGACAAGCGGAAGTCCACATCTGGCTTCCTCGCTGGTGCAGCGGTCTTGTGGTGCAGCAGGAAGCAGGACTGCGTCGCCACCTCCACACTAGAAGCAGAGTACATCGCGCTGGCCGAGGCGGTCAAGGAGGTGGTGTGGCTCTGCGGGTTGCTGTGGGAGCTGGGCGTGCCGCATCAGGAGCCTACGGTGGTGCAAGAGGACAACACCGGCTCAATCTCGCAGACCAACAACCCGACACAGCAGAGGAGGACGAAGCACATTGACGTGCGTTACCACTACGCATGGGACATGGTTGAAATGGGGCAGGTGGTGCTGCAACACTGCAGCACGTACAACATGCTTGCGGATTGCTTGACCAAAGTGCAACCCGTGGACCGGCACGTTTTGAGCGTGGCCGGGCTTGGGATGACCAGCTATGATGGGCTGGAGGACGCAGCGGAAGATGAGTGAGAGAAAGCAGGAGCAGCGGGTATGGCAGGTGCAAGGGGGAGAATGTTGAAGATTTGTCCCTCTGTATGTCCAAGTGCATCGCCGGGAGGTGCCGAAGAGCTGCCAGAGAGAGGAAATTCCTCGTCGACCGATCTGGCGACTTAAGGATCGCTCAGATCCTAAAATGGAGGATTTCCCCTAAAAGTTGACGAGTTGCTGAATCCGCTGAAAGTTGTTTCACCAAAATCGAACAAGTAACGAGGGAGATATGGGCTTCCAAAGTTGGGATGTGCGCGGCGGCTCGGGGAGTCGGCCTCGGTTCGACCGGAGGTGAATAATCCACCTGACCGAGTAACAAAAGTCCATCTGGAGATTTTTCTCCGTAAGGGCTGCCGAGGCGTCCGGCGAATGATCCGCCGGATGCTAGAAGTGCAGTTTGTTACTGAGCGACTTAGCCAAATTTCTGGCTCGGCGTCCGGAACTCAGTAGTACATTTTGTTACTTGGGGACTTGGTCAAAATTCCGACTGCAGATCCGCAAACAGGTTCTGACCCACATCCATCCCCATCACCAAACTCGATGATTAACTCATTGAAACAGACCCCAAAGGCGCAAGGGACGCCGCCACTATGCGTAGAGACATCTGCGCCTCCGGAAAGGCGTTTGTTGGGTCCTTGATGTGTGAAGGCGCCTCGGCAGGCGACGTGGTGCGCGCCGCCCAGTGAGCGGCTGGTTTGGGGTGCTACGCTTCGACTGATGTAGCGGGAGCTACGGTTATCCGAATTGCACACGGTTTGGTGCGTTGGAGAGCTCATNGCCAAATTTCTGGCTCGGCGTCCGGAACTCAGTAGTACATTTTGTTACTTGGGGACTTGGTCAAAATTCCGACTGCAGATCCGCAAACAGGTTCTGACCCACATCCATCCCCATCACCAAACTCGATGATTAACTCATTGAAACAGACCCCAAAGGCGCAAGGGACGCCGCCACTATGCGTAGAGACATCTGCGCCTCCGGAAAGGCGTTTGTTGGGTCCTTGATGTGTGAAGGCGCCTCGGCAGGCGACGTGGTGCGCGTCGCCAAGTGAGCAGCTGGTTTCGGGTGCTACGCTTCGACTGACGTAGCGGGAGCTACGGTTATCCGAATTACGCACGTTTTGGTGCGTTGGAGAGCTCATGACTAGCCCTACAAATGTGTAAGTCATTTCTATGTTCAAAAACTAATGCAAAATCGCGTTATTCCCTTCGCAAAAGTGATTGTCTCACAAATGCCTTCAACTCCCAGACACATAGCGTGAGGCGACCAGAAATCTCACGCTTAGATTCAGAACCACCTGCACAAAAGAAGCCGTGAACGTAGAAGAACCGCCGGGCCACATTGGAACTGCCTCTACCCGGAGTCCATTTTCTGACAGTGGTATGGTCCAATTTTCAGGAAAGACGACGCCCGGGTTTGGGCCATTGGCCATCTGTCAGGGCTCACTGAGAAAACCTACCTGCCTGAAAATAGAGCTACTTTTTGATTGGTTGGTGAGCTGAGTAGCAAGAGCTTCAGAGCTAGGGGAGGCTAGTTCTTGGAGGGGTCTCCAATTGTGTCTTGTTCTTCACTCCTGGTTAGTTACTTCCAGTTTTCAGCTGCTTTGTGGCGCTGACACTTGCGCGCGCGTTTTTTAGTAACAAACCGAGAGCTCCCCTAGCCTCTAGAGCGGCAGACACAGGGGTAGTAGACTAAGCGACGAACATGGAAGCCCGCACGCTATATCAACAACGCTGCTGCCCCCAACCTGATGCCTAGTATTCCAAGCTTGGTATCGGAGCAAGAGCGTAGTTGCAGCAGTAGAAGACTGGCGTATAGGTGCCAGACAATGCCGACGGACCCCCATACGTGCCAGTGCAAGAAAATGCTGCCGGATTTTTTCTGCCAGAATTGACCAGCCTGGTGGCAGGATCAATGTTTTCCCCACGCCCACTGGGCCAGGGTAAATTCTGCTGGATTTTTCCGGCAGCACTGATCCCCATGCGTGACACGAGGAGGTGAGCGGCCAGCAAAGTCACACATCACGACGACGACGCACGTCAACCAGGTGTGACTGTGTTGCAAGCGGCAACAGCAGTATCAGCTTGTAGCACCAGCGAGCAGTGGCAATAGCAGCCAGCAGTAGCTGTGCTTAGCAGCACCAGCCGGCAGGAGCAGTAGCTCGCAGTAATTTGCAACAAGAGCAGCCCGTAGCAGCTTGGAGCATCAGCAGTGTACAGCACTAGCGAGCACCAGCAGCAGCCGGCTGCAGCAGCCACAGCAATGAGCATCAGCCAGCAATAGCCTGCAACAGCCAGCAGCAGCAGCAGCAACCAGTAGCAACCCGCAGCAGCAGCAGCTGCAGCTTGCATCAGCAGTAGCTACGGCTGCAGCCACTTGCAGCCCGCTACTCATAGCAAGAAGAAAGCTGCAAGCAGCAAGCTT
>SZWC01004624.1:140803-158496 GCA_023375785.1 Penium margaritaceum
GGATAGAGGGGGCGGAGCAGACTTGCCGAGACGACGAAGGATGTCCTCCGCCCGCTGCCAGTAGGCGGTGACTGTCTCGGTCTCCCCCATGTGCAGGGAGTTGAACTCCCGAAGCAGATGGCTGATCTCAGCGTCGCTGGACAGGCGATGGGGCCTGGTGAGGACGTGCCACGCAGTTGCAGGGTCAGGGACGGCGCCAGCGGTGAAGTCGCCGAGGAAGGGCTCCAGGGCAAGACGGGAAGCGGGGGGGGCGACTGGGACAAGGGCACGGACGGCGCGACCAGCGTCATACAACTGATCGGCCTGGGTGGAGTCGTAGGGTAGGGTGTAGTAGGCCCACAGACTTTCACCCTGCGCCCAGATCCGGAAGCTGAGCTCCCAGCTGCGGAACTGCTCGCCGCTCTGAAGCGGCGGCGGAGGTGTCTCAAAGTCCTTTTGCCTGCGGCTGGCACCCAAAGTGGGGCCAAGGACGGAGGTCACTGTCTGCCGTTGGCGCTGAGTCTGCTGCTGTGCCAGGTAGTACGTGGCAGCGGACACAACGGGGCTAGCATGCCCTGGGGGGATGAAGGACAGCGGCGCACTGGTGGCACTGTGGGAAGCGACCGGCTGTAGCGCTGCAAGCTGCTGTGTCAAGGCGGCAAGCTGTTGCTGAAGAGCAGCGAGAGGGTCAGGGTGGCCGCCAATGTTGCCAGTGGGCTGCTGCTGCTGCTGCTGCTGCTGCTGCTGCAAAGGCGGCGGCTGCTGCTGCTGCTGTAGCGGCGGCTGTTGCTGCTGCAGGGGCGGCGGCTGCTGCTGCTGCAGGGGCGGCGGCTGCTGCTGCTGCAGGGGCGGCGGCTGATGCTGCTGCAAGGGTGACGGCTGCTGCTGCTGCAGCGGCGGTGGCTCCTGCTGCTGCAGCGGCGGTGGCTGCCGCTGTTGCTACTGCAGGGGCGGCGGCTGCTGCTGCCGCAGTGGCAGTGGCTGCTGCTGCTGCTGCTGCAGTGGCGGTGGCAGTTGCTGCTGCTGCTGCAGCGGCGGCGGCTGCTGCTATTCCTGCTGCGGCGGCGGCGGCTGCTGCTGCTGCAGCGGCGGTGGCTGCTGCTGCTGCAGCGGCGGCGGCTGTTGCTGCTGAAGCGGCGGCGGGTGCTACTGCTGTTGCTGCAGCAGTCGCTGCAAAAAGGGAGGGGTAGGCGTCCCCCCACCAGAGGAGGACCCCTCATCAGGACTCCCCTCCATTTACTCAGTGTCCCTTGTTTTCTATCCTTTCCCCCCTTTTTTTGTTTTTTTTTTTGTTGATGACGTCAGAAGTGATGTCAGTAGAGGAGTGCTGACGTCAGCAGCGGTGGACGTTGGAGCCGCTGATGTTGGTGTTGCTCCTGATGTCGCTGCAGCCGCTGCCGCTGCTGCTGCTGCTGTTGCTGCTGCTGTTGCTATTGCTGCTTGCTTGCTGCTGCTGCTGTTGTGGCTATTGCAGTTGCAGCCGCAGCTGCTGTTGCTGCGAGCTGCTGCGGCTACTGCGGCTGCTGCAGCTCGCCGCTGCGGCTGTGCGCTGCTGCAGCCGCGTGCTGCTGCTGCAGCCCGCTGCTGCGGCTGCTGCAGCTCGCCGCTGCGGCTGTGCGCTGCTGCAGCCGCGTGCTGCTGCTGCAGCCCGCTGCTGCGGCTGCTGCGTGCTGCAGCAGCCGCTCGCTGCTACGGCGGGTTGCTGCAGTGAGCCGCGGGGGTGGGGGATTTTTTTCTGTTGCCCCTTTTTTTTTCTTCTTTTCTCTTTGTCAGCAGGCAGCAGCCCGCTGTCTGCAGCGAGCAGCGGGCTGCTGCTCGCCTGGCAGCAGCAAGCTGCTGCTCGCTGGCAGCAGCGGGCTGCTGCTCGCTGCTCGCTCGCTGCGAGCAGCGAGCAGCAGCAGCCGTGGCAGGCAGCTGCTGCTGCTGCCTGCCGCTGCAGCTCGCTGCTGCTGCTGCACGCTGCTGCAGCTGCTGCGAGCTACTGCAGCTCGCTGCTACAGCTCGCTGCTGCTGCTGCCGCTGCTGCCGGCTGCCGTTGCCGCTGCCGCTGCTGCCTGCTGCCGCTGCGGGCTGCTGCTGCGAGCTGCTGCTGCGTGCAACTGCTGCTGCTGCACGCTGCTGCCGCTGCTGCGCGCTGCTGCTGCCGCTGCCGCTGCTGCCTGCTGCCGCTGCGGGCTGCTGCTGCGAGCTGCTGCTGCGTGCAACTGCTGCTGCTGCACGCTGCTGCCGCTGCTGCGCGCTGCTGCTGCCGCTGCCGCAAGCTGCTGCTGCTGCTGCCGCGAGCTGCTGCTGTTGCGTGCTGCTGCGAGCTGCTGCTGCCGCCTGCTGCTGCTGGCGGTGCCAGTCACTGCACCTGGTTGACGTTCGCCACTTGCGTCGTCGCCCGCAGACGTCAGAAGCCGCCTGCCGCTCACCTCCTCGCGTCACGCGTGGGGGTCAGTGCTGCCGAAAAAATTTCGGCAGCATTTCCCCTGGCCCAGTGGCCAGGGGAAAAAATGTGACGCCGCCACCAGGCGGTTCAATGCTGCCGGAAAAAATCCGGCAGCATTTCCCGAGCACTGGCGCGTATGGGGGTCCGCCGGCGTTGTCTGGCACCTGTTCGTCAGTCTTCTGCTGCTCCTGCTACGCTCTGGCTCTGATACCAAAAAGGAATTGCCTAGACAACAGGTTGGGGCAGCAGCGTTGTTGATGCAGCGTGCGGGCTTCCACGCTCGTTGCTTAAGCCAGCTGCCCCCTCAGTCTGCTGCTCTAGAGTCTAAGTCTGGAAGCTCTAGGTTTGTTACTCAGGAACGCGCGCGCCAGTGTTAGCGCCAGAAAGCAGCTGAAAACTGCAAGTGACTGATTAAGAATGAAGAATGAACAACAATGGGAGACCCCTCCAAGTTCTAAGCCCCCCCCCAGCTTTGTAGAGCTTGTTAATCAGTTCAACAGCCAATCAGAAAATAGCTCAGTTCAGGCTGGCAGGTTTTCTCCGTAAGGCCTGCCAGACAGCCGACAGCCCAAAACCCGGGCGTCGTCCGTTTTGCCTGAAAACTGGACCATACCATAATACCGCCGCTGCGAACGCAGCTGTGCGGTCAGAATCTGCTAGAAAAATAGTAGCGAGGAGTCATGGCAGCCTAAACCCAGATAATGCCCACAATGGTTTGTGCTGCCGAACAGGGCCGTGCAACATGCAACTAGGACCCTGGGCAGTGCATGACGACACAGACGCAATAGGACGCGCTGGACGCATGCAAGCAGCAAATGCGGTGTCAATGACCGCCGGCAGCACGACCGCCGAGGAGGCCTGCCGATGGAGCTGAGCGCGTCGCCTGAGAGAGGAGGCTCCAGCGAACTGCGAGAAGACCTCAGCGTGCGTCGGCTCCACCGGACGACACTCCATCAGCGTCGCGTCTCGCCGTCAGTCATCTGCACGCCGATGTACACAAGCCGGGAGGACACAACAGAGCACAATGAGAGATGTGCAAAAAACCAACAAAATTTTCTCAGGCGAGCGAGATCAAGACAAGACCAAGACCACAAAGAACTGCAAATCAGTACGAGAATTGCTCTTGCGTCGTTTGCACCCTGGATGAGGCGTCTCATCATGAAATGGACAGAAACTAGGTCGAGACTGAAAAGGCTCATCTTGATGTCAATGTAACCCTCATACACACACAGGTGACATGTTTCACAAGATCTACCCAGATACATGGAGCCCTTTCGAATCTTGAAAGGCCAACCACCTCTCTCCTATCTCCCCCAGCACGTCGGTGACATTCACTTGCCCATGAGCGAAGGCTACATCACAAGGCAGAGTACAACACCATGAAAAGTGACCAAAAGTTCTCCACCACCTTTACATGGAAGGCGCAAGGTATTCTCGTCCAGACATGAAACATCTGGTGACATGCAACTGTGGGGAGGACACATTCATCCTATGCTCCACCAGAGGTGGTGCGCCCCGAACATAGCAAATGGCACGAGGCCATACGCGATGGCCACGTGCCACACAGACTGCCGGAGCCTAGCGGCAAGCAGGGCGAGCAAGCCGTTGGCGCGATGAAACCATGCCCTCACGTTCTGGCGCGCGAAGACGACAAGATCCAGCCCCTTCGTTCTTAGCCCTTGTCCGACGTGCTGCCAGCTCCAAGTAACAAACCCGTGCGCTCGCTCTCCTCTTCCCCCCCTGCACTTTGCGAAGCTCCGCTCGTTTGAAGCCCTTCCTCCCCTCCACCAACTACAGCTGCACCAGCAGCATCACCACCAGCAGCAGCAAAACCACCAGCGGTAGCAGCACCAGTGGTCGGCGAAGCAGGTCGGTTTGAGGTGGAGAGCCAGGTGCAGTGGGCGGCCGGTGACTCGTCGTACGTAGTGACTTGGTTGGGCCGCAGAGCGAGGAAAATGAGCGAGGCAACGTACAGCAGCACGAGCAACAGCAGCAGCAGCGGCAGCACCACGCCCGCCACAACAGACGACTCGGCATCACTGGCTGTCCACTGCCGCAGCACGTCGATCACGAAGTAGCAGTTCACAGCGATCACAAGGAAGCCAACGACCCATGTCACCGCCGTCACCTGCACAGCAACGGAGCAAGGACAATGAACACTCGCTAGTCTGCCTGAGGACTCCCATGGCAGACGTGTCTGGTGCAAGAGGGAGGCAGGGGGAGAGAGGGGGGGGGGGGGGGGGGGGGGGGGGGGGGGGAGCATGCCTCCTGCTCGGGGTTGAGCACCTGAAAAGTCTGGTCATTTCACATGGAGAATGCTACTTTCGGACAAAACCAATCCTGAGCTGGCTTGTGGACAGAAACATTTCCGGTCCGTGGAAAGGGCCTGTTGCTCAGAGTTCCATGCAGGCAAGACTCAAAAGATGTGACAAGTCAGCATCAGAACTTTTCGCTATCGCTCACTCCGCTCAAGCGTGCTCTCTCACATGGCTACAGTTTGAAGGCTCACCTAGATGCACAGAAAATGGTCCGGATTTGACTTTGGAGAGTCCATGCAGTGCCAGTGCGACGAGCGGGAGAGGAGAAGAGCCACCGCAGTGCGGCCGGCTTGCATTGCCAGTGGCAAGAAGAAGAACAGCAGCAGCAGAGTAGAGGGAAGCAGCAACGGAAGCAGCTGCTGCTGCTGCAGCAACGGAGAACATTCTGAGAAAGCAAAAGAGAGAGAGAGAGGGAGGCACGTGCCACTCACAGTCACTGTGTTGGCAAAGGGTCCCATTTTTTGCGACGTGGATGTGAACTTGAGGAGGGGGATAAGGGCGTACGGCAGTCCAAACGAGAGAACCATCTGCAATTTCACCAAAACCCAACCAAAAAAAAGAAAAAAAAAGAAAAAAAGAAAAAAAGAAGCAACCACCCCCCACCACGCGGCCATCTAACTAGTATAATGAGGCAGTCTGGCACCCAACCATCACACTTCCTCCACTCAATCTTCCACACCATGAGTTGCATTGCGTTGCGGGAGCCTTCCTTGACCGTTCAACTTTCTGTCAGTGAATCACCTCATACTCGAATCTGCTGAAAACATTGACCTTCACAAGTTGTCAAACACTTTGTGTGTGTGCCCGTGCTGACAAACACACGCACTGATGTGTTGGCAGGACACGTCAGAGGTTAAGTTCTCAACTTGCTTTGCAAAGCAAAACAGAAGTTTCAGCACACTGACGTGTTGGTAGGGAGGACACTTTGACATGCGCACCCTGGAGTGAGATCCCAACAACACAGAGTGCGCTCTTCACTGGTGTTCAAAGGCGCGCCTTATTCATGAATAAGACCCTTAAGACTCAGCGTATTAATGCGCGCCTTTAAAGGCTCGCCTTAAACATACATTATTGCAGGCATGTGCCAAACATTTCCAGAAAAAATCAGTCTGTTCAGCAGACAATGGCGATTCTCATGGGATTGGCCAACACTTACACAAAAACTCCCATATTTAAAAAAAAATTGAACGAACTTACAACAGTGACAAGCACTACGGCAAGCCCACCTGTCGCAGAGAAAGTGGTTCTTGCTTACAACTGAGCGGCTGGCCTGCTTTGCAACTGTGTGTGCATGCCAGGACCTTGGTATGCTTTGGATGAGGAAGGAAAGAAAGTTTTGAGGCGTATCACCAACGACAAAATGAAACCTGGCGAGCGG
This sequence comes from Penium margaritaceum, assembly GCA_023375785.1. Lineage (NCBI taxonomy): Eukaryota > Viridiplantae > Streptophyta > Zygnematophyceae > Desmidiales > Peniaceae > Penium > Penium margaritaceum. The sequence goes on from SZWC01004624.1 coordinate 146,910, forward strand.
CACCACGAACAAGACGGGAGAAAATGTTTGAAGGAAAAGTGCGGTGGAGGCTTTGCGATGCTATGCATGGTACAACATGGGAACTAGCTGCCATGAGGAAACATCCCTTGAAGTGGGAGCCGAAGGTCAGATCTAGCTGTCGGATCTTATCGATGCAAATCCATCGCATGGCAACCACTGCTGGTGGTCAACACAGATCAAGGAGGCCCGCTGGATAGAGGCAGCTTCCACGCCGATCGAGGGAGGCATGGTCCAAAGGACTTGGCTGACCTCCCGCCTCCAAGCTGGGAAGTCAGCTAGGGGAGCAAAGCTGCGCCATGTCCGGAAGTTGGCAGCTTTCAAGCATAGCGGAACATTTCCATCCGTGTCACTCAACAAACGAATCATACTCACTTCCTACCAAGGATGTCCTTCAAATTGACTTCATTGTGACCAACTCTTCTTTGGATTTGCAGGTCAATACTGCGTTCCTCACATTCAACTGACCCTGTACCCTTCTTTTCCAGAATTTTTTGGAGACTTTGGAGCCTTGATGTAGTCGTACCCGCTTTCCTGCGGCATCAGACTCATCGCACCCGCAGGCAGCGTTCCCGCCGTCGCTGCTCTCGTTCCGTCTCCAACGTCCTACTCGAGCGCTGCAGTTGTTTTTGTTGTTCTTCTATGCCCCATGGCCACTACTATGGCTTGACGGACAGGTTGGGCATGCACTGCTCCCTTGGAGTAAGTCCCCCAGACCTTGTTCGTGGTGCAAGTCCAAGCGAGACACCAGAAGTGTAGCAAAACGGATAGCATGTTGGACTTAGGGACAACAGGTCCTGCGATCGAGCCTTGATGTGCGCAGGAGGTTTTTTGACCTTCTAGCACAGGGGAAGTTTCTTAGACATTTCTCTATGCATGAGAGTGCGCCACTTGGCGGTCAGTGGATGCGCCAATTGGCGGACTGGTGAGGTGGTGTGGAGTGACCACCCCAAAAGTGTCACTACCCACACACCTTAGAAGCCAGGCCTAGGACTATATGTACCAGGCCCATTCCTCATTCTAATTACACAATCTGGCCTTAGATGCTCCTCACAGAGTTGTCCAACTAAGGAACAGTATAAAGAAGACACTGGTTGGTCTAAGCTCTAGGAGTTAGTCTTTGACTAGCACCTCGCGCGAAAGTGACAAAGTGTTAAGTGGACACAGTTGCTAGCAAGTGATTGCCTAGGAACTGCTCAGTGTGGAACCGTGATCCTGAGGGTGATATCTTCTCCTAGCTGAAATGCTAGGAGCGGACGGCAGGTGCTATTGTGTCGGCCCTGTTTTCTAGTACGTTTGCCTCAGGCCGGTTGACAAAGGGTTATGGGCCCACACTGACCAGTTGTAAGGCACGCTTCGCTCAACTCTGGTACGCTCTCTCCAAGTGCACACGCCGGCTCCATCAGCTCCATCAGCTCCATCAGCTTCATCAGCTCCAACGGCTTGGTCTGCACTTAGCACACAGGAACTAAGGACAAGCTCTGCCCTTGGAGGCACGACCCTCGTGTCCCAACCAGGACAAGCTCTGCCCTTGGTGGCAAGATCCTGGGTGTGTTGGTGTAGATGTATTCTCTGTCTGCAGGTGAACATCGGCTGGAGGGGTAAGCAACGGATCTGCATCCTAAAACTGGTAGCAGACATCAGCTAACATCAGCCTACATGGGCCTCAACGCAGCAGAGACGTGAGAAGCAGACAAGGGCAACAAAAATGGTTGAACCATCGGGAGGAGTGGGGGCTGCCGCAGGGTAGTCCTCAAGCTCAATAGTGGCTACACACAGGGCAGACCACTGGAGCAAATGTGAGTGCTACGTCACTGCCTCAAGGTCTTGGACCCCCGGGAGGAATCCCCATTTTAGAGGGGATTGACTTCCCCTTTTGGAGATGGCAGTTCGAGCTGGCGATGAAAGTGCGCGGCTTCATCAAGCTACTGAAGGAAGAGGAGCAGGTTCCCGCGGAAGGCACATCTGAGCATGAGGCATAGATGGATCGAAATGATATTGTCATGTCATTCCTCAGCAACGCGAAAGCCAAGATGTTCCCATCATTGCCGGGTACACGCTGGCTTCCGAAGCTTTCGACAAGCTCAAGCGCGTGCACCAATCCACCTCCCTCACGAACAGACTATTCATCCTACAACGGCTGATCAGCATGCGGGTGAATGAGGGCGAATCAATCCCCGATTTCCTACAGGAGTTTGAAGGACTCCTTGGCGAGGCTCGCCAGATGAACTGGGACCTTGACGAGAACATGCAAGCCATGATCCTCCTCATGGCGCTACCAGAGAGCTGGAACCCAATGATCACCGTCATGGGCGGCTGGAAGGAGGACGACCTGACGTACACGGCAGTGTCCGAGTACGTGCGAAACGAGGCCATGCGCCGCAGCGGAAGTGAGGCTAACTTCTCAGCCTATGCCGCACGCTACGGTGGCCGCGGGAGCAAAGGGTCAGCCTCTGGTCAGAAAGGCGGCAGCGGAAGCGGTGGCGGCGGAGGCAACAATGGCGGCAAGGCTCCCAAGCGACAGGGTAACTGCCGCAACTGCGGCAAACCTGGGCACTGGGCAAGAGAGTGCAGGTCGCCAAAGAAGGAAGACGGCGGAANCTCCATCGGCCCCACCGATCGGCGGTTCAGATGTGCAAACGGCAGTGTTGTCAATGCAAAGGGCGTGGGAGACAAGTTGGTGAGCATCAACCTTAATGGTGCAGAGAAGGATCTACGGCTACGTGACGTGGTCTACATGCCTTTTTTTGCGGCAAACCTTCTGTCCGTGTCAAAGATAACGGACAACGATATGACAGTGGTGTTCACGCAGAAGAAGGCGGTCATCGCCAGGAACGAGGACATCAAGGTCCTCCATGCCAACAAAGATCTCGTGGCACAGGTTCCACGGGTTGACGGACTCTACGTATTGCAAACAATGGCAGCAAAGACCTCGGAAGAGAAGGGTCATGCGGGTGCAGCGGAGGCAGTGGTCTCGGCACCAACACAGGAGAGCACACCAACGAGAACAAAAAAAGCAACCTCTACCTCAAAGGACGAAGACGCTGATCTGTGGCACAGACGCTTTGGGCACGTTGCAAACAGCACGCTCCAAGTCATTCAGCAACAACAGCTGGTCCGTGGCATGGATGGTTGCAAGAAGGATGCGGTTGGGTGTGGCAGCCTGTGTGAACCTTGCCTCCCAAGGCAAGACCAAACGAACGCGCTTTGAGCGCAATGGTCACCGCGCAGAATCGGCCCTTGACCTGATTCACACCGACGTGTGTGGACCCTTTCGTACGGCGTCAAACGGTGGTAGCAAGCATCTTCTGACCTTCATAGATGACCACAGCCGCAAGGTGTGGATCTTCTTCCTCAAAACAAAGGGAGAGGTCAGAGAAAAGTTGCAGGAGTTTGTCGCCATGGTGGAGCGGCAGACCGGAAAGAAAGTCAAAGGGATGCGGAGCGACAACGGCGGAGAGCACGAGGCATGCAAGGGCTGGTTGCGGCAACATGGGATCAACCACCAGCCCACAACGCCTTACACGCCGCAGAGCAATGGTGTTGCCGAACGGATGAATCAGACCATCCTCGGCATGGTGCGTAGCATGCTCTTTGATGCAAATCTTCCACCGCGGTTTTGGGCGGAAGCGGCAAGAACGGCATGCTATCTTGTCAACCTGACTCCTGCGGCTGCTCTGGGCAGGCGCGGAAAGAAGGGCAAGCAACAGATGACGCCACAAGAAGTTTGGTCAGGGAAGAAGCCGGACACATTACACCTGAAAGTGTTCGGCTGCACCGCATGGGCAAAGGTCCAGGCGGGTGAGGGTGCCGGCAAGCTGGATTCAAGAGCATGAAAGTGCGTTATGGTGGGCTATGAGACGGCCCACAAGACATATCGCTTGTGGGACCTGGCAGGAAGAAGACTCATCACCAGCCGGGATGTAACCTTTGACGAGAGAAAACCAGGAAAGGAAGAGATGCTTGATCCCACGGAAACTCCAAAACAGGGAGAGTGGTTGGTGCTGCTAGAGTCAGGAGATCAAGCTCCTCAAAATTGGCAAGTGGTGCTAGTGCCGCAGGCCGTGAAGAAGAGTGGTGTGCCAGGGGGAGCGGCTGCGCAGGCTGACGCAGCGGCGAGCTCCAACACAGAGTCAGAGACGTCCGAGGCCTCTGAGACCAGCTCGGAGGCCAGTGGCTCTTCAAAAGAGGAAAATTTAACTCCAGGGTAGCCGACACCAAAGGAGCAACAGCATGGCAAACATCCACCAGCAATGCAACGTCGCAGCACACGACAAAGAAAACAAACTCCAAAGTACGACGCTGACACTGGAAGCTGGACTGGACTGAGCTGGTCCTGTTTGGCTCAGGGAGAGCCGCTCACTGTGGCTGAGGCGCTGGCAAGGCCCGATGCGGCCAAGTGGAAGGAGGCGGTGGACAGCGAGCTCGCGTCCATCGAAGAAAATGGCACATGGGTGCTGGTGGATAGACCCGCTAACGCTCACGTGGTGGGCTGGAAGTGGGTGCTCAGGTTGAAGCGGAAGCAAGATGATAGCATCGACAAGTACAAGGCAAGAGTCGTGGCGAAAGGGTTCTCACAGCGCGCAGGGTCTGAGTATGATGAGACCTTCGCACCGGTCGTCACGTTTGCTTCCATCAGGTCCCTGCTTGCTGTCGCTGCCGCCAAAGACCTTGAGATCCATCAGATGGATGTGAAGACAGCCTTCCTTTATGGGAAGCTCGACAAGGAGGTGCTAATGGAGGTACCGGAAGGTGTCAAAGCACCTGAGGGTAAGGTGTGCAAGCTGGTGAAGGCGCTGTACGGGCTGAAACAGACCTCACGGATCTGGTACAAGAAGATGGACAGCTTCATGACTGAGATCTCCTTCGCACATTGCAAGAATGACCCTAGCGTCTATGTGCGGGAGGACGAACGTGGCTTGCTACTTGTGGCGTTGTACGTGGATGATCTTATCATGTGTTCTTTCTCGCAGGAGGCCCTCACGGACCTCAAGAAAACTTTGGCTGGCAGATTTAAGATGAAGGACATGAGACCTCTCGAGTACTACCTCGGGATTGCTGTTCACCGCAAGCGCAAAGCAGGCACCATCGAGCTCAACCAGACCTAGTACATCATGGACATCTTGAAGCGCTACAATATGGAGGACTCCAAGCCCGTCAGCACCCCCATGCCCTCCGACTGCAAGCTCTCCTCCATGTCACCAAGCAACGAGGTAGACCGGCGGGAGATGCAAAACATTCCATACCAGTCCGTCGTTGGAAGCCTCATGTATGCAATGGTGGGAACACGACCTGACATTGCTTATGCAGTGGGTCAGGTGAGCAGGTTTGTGGCCAACCCTTGGCCAGAACATTGGCAAGTCGTGAAACGGATTTTTCGCTACCTCAAAAAGACTCGGCACGTCGGACTTCGGTTTGGAGGTCTAGAAGGATTAGACTTGCTGCGACTGACATGCTACACTGACGCGGAGTGGGGAGGACGGATTGATGACAGGAAGTCCACCTCAGGGTTTGTCTGTCTTCTCAATGGTGGTGCGGTCTCGTGGGCAAGCAGGAAGCAGAACTGCGTCTCGCTTTCTACTACTGAGGCGGAGTACATTGCACTCTCCGAAGTGTGCAAGGAAACACAGTGGCTTCGCAGTTTGCTTGATGAGATCAAGGCACCACAAGAGGAAGCAACAGTCATCCGCATCGACAACCAAAGTGCCATGGCTATGGAAGAGGACGACATGATCTCCCGGCGTATAAAGCACATCGATATTCGGTACCACTACTCACGTGACCTTATCGTCAAGGGTGTCGTGGAACTGGAGCACGTCGCAACCAAGAAAATGCTTGCCGACTTCTTGACAAAGCCGCTAGATAGCGACATGCATGTTGCAGGTGCTCGAGGAGTCGGCATGGTGGATGCTAGAGATGAGAACTAAAGACCAAGAAAACATACATGCACATACACAACCTAGAGCTACAGGTTCATGCCGAAGAAAAACTACCATAGCAGGTGGCCTAAGGTGCAAGGGAGAGATTGTTGTTCTTCTATGCCCCATGGCCACTACTATGGCTTGACGGACAGGTTGAGCATGCACTGCTCCCTTGGAGTAAGTCCCCCAGACCTTTTTCGTGGTACAAGTCCAAGCGAGACACCAGAAGTGTAGCGCAACGGATAGCATGTTGGACTTAGGGACAACAGGTCCTGCGATCGAGCCTTGATGTGCGCAGGAGGTTTTTCGACCTTCTAGCACAGGGGAAGTTTCTCAGACATTTCTCCATGCATGAGGAGAGTGCGCCACTTGGCGGTCAGTGGATGCGCCAATTGGCGGACTGGTGAGGTGGTGTGGAGTGACCACCCCAAAAGTGTCACTACCCACACACCTTAGAAGCCAGGCCTAGGACTATATGTACCAGGCCCATTCCTCGTTCTAATTACACAATCTGGCCTTAGATGCTCCTCACAGAGTTGTTCAACTAAGGAACAGTATAAAGAAGACGCTGGTTGGTCTAAGCCCTAAGAGTTACTCTTTGACTAGCACCTCGCGCGAAAGTGACCAAGTGTTAAGTGGACACAATTGCTAGCAAGTGATTGCCTAGGAACTGCTCAGTGTGGAACCGTGATCCTGAGGGTAACATCTTCTCCTAGCTGAAATGTTAGGAGCGGACGGCAGGTGCTATTGTGTCGGCCCTCTTTTCTAGTCCGTTTGCCTCAGGCCGGTTGACAGTTTTGAGGGCGGCGACTGGGCCGGCCTCGCGTAGGAGGCAGCTATGGAGGCCCGCCCAGCTCTTTGTGCTTCACTCACTCCACGCCGCCTCACAAGGCGTTCAGGAACAGAGGCAGAGGTGGAGGCAGCGGCCCAACGGCAACATGTAGTCACCCTCGTCCATGCAGGGAACCTGGCCAGGGCCATGCACTTGTTCGAGTTCTATCTTTCAACAGCAGGCACGCAGGACACGTTCCGGGCTTTGCAGGAGCGCCACGGAGGACGGCGTTCGGCCGATTGTGATCGGAGAGGCTCTGCTCCGCCTGGCAGTGCGGGTTCTCCTGGCCTGACAAGGACAGAATCGCACCGCTATGGAGGCCTGCCCAGCTCTTCGGAGGACCGAGAGGGATCTAGGAGCCGAAGCCGCGGTCACGGACGGCCTCGAAGATTGCACCGTGCTCCACCACGTTGAGGGCATTCTGGATGTCCAGCTGGAGCAACGAGTGGGATGGATGCGCCTGCGAGACAGACCGGACGCCCCTAACCAAAAGGGTTGCTCCCTCCGAGACGCCGAGGAGGGCCGGGCTCTCCGAACGCAGAGGAGGCCAAGCGGGCGAAGTACCACCCGGCACTAGTCCATCACCTGGGTTGGAACCTCCGCCCGCTTGCTTGGGGAACGCTTGGTGGCCTGGGGCCAACGGCGTGGGACTTTATGCGCCGCCTCTCGCAGCTTTGCTTGCAGTAGGGGCATCAGGGGACGTCTCCGGAGGGCTTTGAGGCCTGGGTGAGCCGGTCGGTGGCCTTCCTAGCTCGCCGCTTCTACCTCGCAGGTGTCCACCGGCAGTGCACTGTCATCCGCCGCGAGTGGGTGGCCCATGGCCGGCCGGATGTGGAGCTCTGGCACGACTTGCAGCAGCGCCTGCAAGCTCCGTGGCTCCAGGGCCTGCTGGCTCTTTCTGACCTCTGCTATGTGGAGCCGGTGGATGCCTGAGTGTAGCGGTCCTGGCCACAGGGCCTTGGTCGTCAACCATGCTCTTGCTGTTGTGTGGATGTGGTATGTACCATATCTTGTTTGCGGTGGCGTGCAGGACATTGGCATCCTCCCCACCATGTGCCATAAAGAAACTCTTTTGGAAAAACAAAATTTGAATACTTCCGTACCACCAACACTGGCGCTCTTCCTTGTTCATGCTATCCGTTTCCAGTCAGATGTGAACGGCGTTTCTAGGGCCCACTCGCTCTCGTTTCCTTCATGTAGCAAACCAAGAAATCCAGAATTGAAGCCATGCTGACCTCAACTCTCGACCCCCTGCAGGAGGTCAACAGTCGAGACATTGAGGTCAAAGTCGCAACCTGACCCCCCCCCCCCCCCCCCCCCCCCCCCCCCCAGCCGGTNTGAATACTTCCGTACCACCAACACTGGCGCTCTTCCTTGTTCATGCTATCCGTTTCCAGTCAGATGTGAACGGCGTTTCTAGGGCCCACTCGCTCTCGTTTCCTTCATGTAGCAAACCAAGAAATCCAGAATTGAAGCCATGCTGACCTCAACTCTCGACCCCCTGCAGGAGGTCAACAGTCGAGACATTGAGGTCAAAGTCGCAACCTGACCCCCCCCCCCCCCCCCCCCCCCCCCCCCCCAGCCGGTGGCTTCAGACTGCTAACGTGCATTTGGTTGAAAAAAAATTAACAAGAGATGGCTTCAGACTGCGAGCCCGCATTTGGTTGCGAAAAATAATAAATAAACAAATCTATTACGAGAAAAACATTCCTGCCTCCATCAAGCAACACTAACATAATCATACCCTTGTCTCTACATAAAAGTTAATGGCACATGAACTATAGTGGAGCCTTCGATCAGAATCATTGATTTGCGTAGCCACCAATATGAAACATGTCTCTCATAAATCGCCTGTTTCTCTTCTCTGAGACAAAATTTGTTTGATATCAGAGAACATATAGCGCTGCCATTAACCGGCACAACCACGTGGTACAATGCGCCGCCAACTACGGCACAAAAAGGTGGGCACGCAAGCAAACTAGGCACGAGCGAAGACGGGCTCCACCCCACCCAGGTTTGAGAGCGATAGGACACGTTGACGGAGAAGGGTGCCTTCGCTTGGGCATGCGTGCCACCGTCGAGCAGCGGATGGGATTTGTTCCAGCAGCATGCTGGGGAAGTCGACACCACGCTGCTGGAAGGGCATGCAAACTGGACCGCGATGACGCCTTGAAGGCGTGCTTGCCCTACCAGGGCTATGCGTGACAAGGTATCGCTTGCATGCGAGCTCTCTCCTAGATGAACTCCATTTGCCCCCCAGTTTTTTGTTTGTGACATGGTACACTCTTTGCGTCTCCTCACCACGATTTGGCCTTGTTTGACTGACAGAGTTATGGAGGTCCACAGACACTGCCATGACATGTCGAACATTTACGGAAGTGCAAAAAGAAGATTATGGCACGGACGAACAGTCCACGCACGAAAGTAGAGTGTCCGTCCGCTGCGGGCACTTCTGTGTGCAGCTCGATCTTTGACCTTCGACATCTTGCCCCGTAAAGTAGAGGTCGTCCTTCGACCTCTACCTTCGACCACTGCCTCCACAGGTCAGCATAGAATTGAACTACTGATTCAACTGTAGAGTTGTAGCTGACCAGCAGAAAATTGTAGTTGTTACTCGCCCAGGAGATTGACAACTACAACACTGGCTATGGCGAATAAAAAAAAGAAGCAATGTGAACGGAGTGAAGAAACTCTGCAGTGTGCTGCACACACGGCCAGCCAGTCAGTTGCAACTACTAGCCCAACCATCCATGCCCTGCCGCCTGCCAGCTTGCCCAAAACCCTGCTTGACTCCTTCCCCGGCCTCCCCTCCCCAGCCCCTTCATGGCCCCCTTCCTCCCCCATCCCTACCCCGACCTGCGTGCAAAGCTGTCCACCCACTCACACACCAACCCTTCTCACGCAACCACAGTGCAGCCGCCATGGTCTCAGCCCTCTCAGCCAACAGGCCAACCTGCGCATGATCTGTGGGACTCTCTTGCCCGCCTGCAACCCGCCCCACGCCTCGCGCCACGACTAACACAAAAGGGTGCAGGAAGCAGAGGAGATTCTGTTCCTGGCAGGAGAGTAAAAAACACGGCACTGCTGGCACGTGTAAGAGCAGCCATGTTTTCCCTGCCGAGTCCCGAGGCACAAGCGCAGGTGTGCCATGAAATGCCATCGTCATGCTCCAGCATGACGATGCGACAACCGACAACCCTGCGTCAACCGACAACCCCACGTTGAAGTCAACCGCACACTCCCCCTGACCTGCACCCTGCCTCATCATCCCTCAAATTCCAACACTGCAACCCTTGACACCACGGGAACTCACCGACGAGATGATGATGAGCTGGCCTGCGCCTTTGCTGCCACCAAGCAGAGCGACGGCGAGGCTGGGCACAATGGCGGCGAGGCGCGTGATGAGGTTGCGCAGCCACGTCTTCATGCGAAGGTCCAGAAATCCCTGCCCATGCTCACGCGCACGCGCACATGCACACACACAAACACACTCACACACCAGGACCCGCACCCGCACCTGCACCCGCACCCGCACCCGCACTTGCACCTGCACCCGCACCCGCACCCGCACCCGCACCCGCACCCGCACCCGCATCCCAACCTGCACACGCAAAAGCACATTCGCACACACACAGCCACAAAGATACCAGCCAGCACTCTTGCACCCACACACGAATGTTCTTTTTGACTTGCACCAGCGCACACCTTTCCTTCCTACCCCTCTGACCTGCTCCACGTCCGTCACCCCCTCACTCCACACCCCTGGGCAAAGACAGAAGCGTGATCAGAAGCACACGCTTGCCAATCAAGGCAGGCTCCCACCGCACCAGCCCAGACAAGCTTCCTTGCCCTGCGAGAATTTCTCCACGCATCACTCAGTAGAAGCAGTCAGATGAAGCGCCTGCTTGCCTCCTACTGGTAGACCGGAGATAATCAAGCAAGAACTCCAAGGGGGGCGGTTGGAACAAGAAGGTTACAGACAACAAGTGAGAGGCAAACAGATGGTACAGTCGTTTCGCCCACATGTGCTGTGGACCAACTCCCAAGGTCCACAGCACACCCACGACGTGTCGTGTGCTCATCAGAGTTCCCAAGCAGCCAGCAACAGGCTCGAGATTCCAGACCGGAGTCAGCCCTCTATGCTACGCTCTGGCATCTTCGTTACAGAAGGCAGGTTTGAGAGTGACCAGCAGCCTTGCAAACAGCAAAAAAATTATGGTAGTCATTCGTTTCGCCAGCAAACACACCACCACCACCACCGCTGCCGCCGCCATCACCACCACCACCAGTCACCAGCACGAGCAGCAGCAGCAACGGTGGCAAGAGCAGCAGCAACAGCCGTTTGAGCACTTCCATGATGACGTAGGCAGCAAACTGGGAGAAAAGCCCCAGCACGACGTCACCACAAAAAAGCATTGCCGAGGACCACAAAACCAGTCCAACCAGTCCAACCAGGCCCCAGCACAAGCAAGACCAGCCACTCCCAGACACCAGCCGACGGCAGCAGACTCACCGCCATGACGTATTGGCCGGCGTACGTGCCGGTGACCGTGGAGCTCTGGCCGGACGCGAGCAGCGCCACGCCAAACACTGTCGATGCCCACGGCCCCAGCGTGTTCTGCACATGTGCAAACCCATCCGTCATCATGCCATGACATGCCAAATCATGCCATGCCATGGCATGCAGTGCCATGCCACGTGACATGCCACGCCATAGCTTGCCATGCAGGAGGTGCAAATACACACGTTTGGCCCACTGGTGTGTACCCTTGCCCAGATAAACACCCCAAACCACCTCCCCCCAACCCCCCCCCAA
>SZWC01004625.1:0-10324 GCA_023375785.1 Penium margaritaceum
TATATGTATATGTATATGTATATGTATATGTATATGTATATGTATATGTATATGTATATGTACATGTACATGTATATGTATATGCATATGCATATGTATATGTATATGTATATGTATATGTATATGTGTATGTGTATGTGTATGTGTATGTGTATGTGTATGTGTATGTGTATGTGTATGTGTATATGTTTATGTATATGTATATGTATATGTACATGTACATGTACATGTACATGTACATGTACATGTACATGTACATGTACATGTATATGTATATGTATATGTATATGTATATGTATATGTATATGTATATGTATATGTATATGTATATGTATATGTATATGTATATGTGTATGTATGTGTACATGTATATGTATATGTCTATGTATATGCATATGTATATGTATATGTTTATGCATATGTATATGTATATGTATATGTATATGTATATGTATATGTATATGTATATGTATATGTATATGTATATGTATATGTATATGTATATGTATATGTATATGTATATGTATATGTATATGTATATGTATATGTATATGTATATGTATATGTATATGTATATGCATATGTATATGTATATGTTTATGCATATGTATATGTATATGTACATGTACATGTACATGTATATGTAGATGTATATGGATATGTATATGTTTATGTATCTGTATCTGTATATGTACCTGTATCTATATGTATATGTGTACGTATATGTGTATGTGTTCGTGTACATGTACGTGTACGTGTACCTATACGTGTGCGCGTACGTGTACGTGTAGGTATACGTTCACTTGTACATGTACGTGTACGTGTACAAGTACATGTACATGTATGTGTATGTGTATGTGTATGTGTATATGTATGTGTATGTGTATGTGTAACATTGCGGGTGAAACGGGGTGCGAGCCTCTGTGGGTGATTGAGCCCTCGGGACCCGATTGCTCAAGGCAATCGCGTAGGTTGGTCATGGAGATTAACTTCGCCGTGAAGTGAAGTCTCTCACGAATGACTCCTCTCACAAGTATGCCCCGACCAAGGTCGGGGCGCGGAGTCCATTCTCGTCATAGGGCAACCCAAGAGGGAGGATGGAGGATATTATTTTATCCGTCCATTTTGTCGGCGGGTTGACGCGGTTCGACTAGATACATTTCTCTCGTCGAGTCAACCCGTTAAACAATATTATGTTGTCCACGTGGAAATCCTAAGTTTCCGGCGTGATTAGGGATGGGGAGGTGGTGGCAAAATATCCTCGCGCGTGCGAGGGCATTTTGCCACCATTCGGCGCCCCTCGTCCGATGGCGTGGCCAACACGTTTACAAAGACGTGTTTGCCACGCCACCGAGTGGAGGTGGCACTCGGCGGGGTGGTCTTATCGGAACGCCCGCCGGTGACCCCTCGCGAGCCCCCTCGCCATGGCGAGGGACCTTGTGAGGGGCTCCTCGATGGAGTGGGGGTCCTTGCGATGTCGCATTGGGTCATGCCCAATGCGACTGCGCAGGACCTGCGCAGCCCATCGCGAATATTCGCGATGGGCTTGCGTTCGCCGCGGCCGGATAGTGCGCGGCACTATCCGGTCGCCCTCTTGCGAATCTGAAGCTTCTTCGAAGCTTCCGGTTCGTAGGGCTGGTCGGCGAGGAATTCTCCTCGCCGTCCAGACCCCGATTTTCTGGACAAAAGACGCGACAGCCCTTTTGGATTTAAGGCGCCGGTCTAGGCAACGTAACAAAGTGGCATATATATATTGCCAGGTTTGGTACATTCCTCCCCCTCTACTGTGAACCGTCCTCGGTTCAAGGGGGTCTAGAATGGTTGTTGGTGGAAGGAGACGTGCTTTGTTGGTCAACAAAACATTCATAGGTGCATCCATTGAATCATGCGCCATTGCACAGGGAGAGAAAACTCAAAAGATTGAGATTGATATCCTTCACGAGCACAAGATCGTACAAAGATCAGCCAAGTTCACATAAAAAGTTTTCACGGCTAACGCTTCCTCCCCCTCTTGCGAGGAGCGTCCTCGCGACCATCAGCCTGGGCGTCCCCATGCATCCGAGATCGCCGCTGTTGTGCTCTTGTCTGTACTCTGACAGGTGAAGGTTCCGTGCGTGGAGCTTGTGCCAGGGTGGTACCCCCGGGGGCACGAGTGCGAAAGCGAGCAGCCTCGTCTTGCCAATAGTCCTTGATCATAGCGGCCGGGACACGACTCTCAGGCTCCCAACTATTGTGTTCAGGTCCACAACCGGCCCAGCTCACGAGGTATTCCTTCACAACACGTTTACCGCGTGTACGTTCGCGGTTTTGGAGGAGGCAATGTACCTCATAATGACCATCACTTGCGAGCATTACAGGCAGTGGCTGAACCGTTCCTGATGCTGCATAAGGTGCGAGAAGACTGACGTGAAACACGTCATGTATCTTCATGACCTTTGGAAGAGCAAGGCGGTAGGCAACCTCACCAATCCTGTGAGTGACCTTGAATGGTCCAACCCACTTAGGGAGGATCTTCCTTGCTCCGGGCGTCTTGAGACGCATGTTCTTTGTGCTCAAAAGCACCTGGTCGCCGACAGAAAATGTGACGTCATGGCGACCAGCATCGGCATAGGCCTTTTGGCGCTGCTTCGATACATGGAGGTATTCACGTGCTTCGTGACGAAGAGTGTCCATGCGATCGGCAAAGGCCTGGGCGGAAGGTACCTCATTCCCACCGCCCCCGCGCCTCACCAAGGAGACGGGTACCATCGGATGCCGGCCGTAGTTCAGAAAGAACGGTTTCAGCTTCGTTGATTCATGATTAGAGTTGTTGTAGGCAAACTTTGCCCGACTGAGAAACTCATCCCAGTCATCCATCGAAGGATCCACGTACATCCGGAGCATCTGCTCCAGAGTTCGGTTCATCCGTTCAGTCTGTCCATCCGTTTGTGGATAAAAAGTAGTGGACATCTTTTGGCGGGTGCCAAAGATCTCACCAATGGCTTGCCAGAATTTACTTGAAAACCGTACGTCTCGATCAGAGATGATGGGTAACGGCAGCCCATGCTGTCGAACAACAGTGTCCCAAAAGATACGTGTTGTTTCCTCGGCAGTGCCATGCGTGGTTGTGGGCATGAAATGCGCCATCTTGGTCAAAGATTCGACCACCACAAGGATAGCATCATGGCCACGAGGTGTCTTGGGTAAGCCAGTGATGAAATCCATGCTCACTTCTTCCCATGAGGAGTTAGGCACTAGGAGGGGCTTCAGCAGTCCTGCTCGTGCCTTGTTGCTCGACTTGTTGCGGATGCACAAGTCACAGGCTTGGATGTATTTGCGTACGTCGCACGACCATCCAGGCCACCAATAATGCTCTGAGAGAGCCTTTCCGGTTTTTGCTGCACCAAGGTGGCCAGCTGCTGCTGGGTTATGGAGCTCAAAAAGGATCTCATCCCGCAGCTTTTCGGAGTTGGGCACAACCACCAAGTTGCCCTTCTAGTAGAGACCAGAGGCTTCCACCAAGCCGTATCGGTCAATGTTACCCTGGTCAAACCATGGATCATCAAAGTATCCCATGCGGATACGTTGCAAGAATGGCGTGAAATGCGCCGTCGGTTTTGGTGGTTGGCGTAGGGGGTTATCAGGCTTGGACACATCCTGCTCCCGTACGTCTTTTGTACGAAGGGATCGCGCTTGCAGTGTGGTGAGAACCGCGTTGACCGGAGTGCGACTCAACGGGTCTGCCACATTCGTATGACCGGATCGGTATTCCCACTGGAAGTGGAATCTTCTCAAGTACTCGCTCCAACGAGCTTGTCGCCGAGAAAGGTTGGGTTGTGACTGAAAGAATACCAGGGGATTGTGGTCTGTAACCACTGTGATTCCACCCTTGGCACCTTCAAGGTAACAGCGCCAAACCTTCAAGGCATGAACTACCGCAAGCAACTCTTGGTCACCTGTGGTGTAGCGAGTCTCAGCGCCTGAGAGTTTGCGACTCTCATATGCGACCGGTCGTCCTTCTTGCATAAGGACAGTCCCTATCCCGACGATAAATGCATCACAGAGCACCTCGTATGGTTTTTCGGGATTCGGGAGTGCAAGCACAGGTGCAGATTTCAGAATTTCCTTGACACGCACAAATGCATGCTCACACTTATCAGACCATGACCATTTCACGTCTTTACGTGTGAGAGCTGTGAGTGGGGCGACAAGGCTAGAGTAGCCTTGCATGAAGCGACGGAAGTAATTCGCCAAGCCTAAGAAGGCTCGTATTTCGCCCTCATTGGATGGCTGAGGCCAGTCCACAACAGCTTGCACTTTGCGAGGATCCACTCGGATTCCTTCACTGCCAACGATGAAGCCCAAGTACTGCAGCTCGGGTTGTGCAAAAGCACACTTTTCCATCTTGGCAAAGAACTTCTCCTTGCGGAGGATCTCGAGCACGGTACGCAGATGTTGTACATGCTCCTCATGATTCTTTGAGAACACCAGGATATCATCAAGGTACACCGAGACGGTTTTGCCCAACTGGTCACGAAAAATGTGATTCATTGTGGCTTGAAACGTCGCTGGGGCATTGGTAAGACCAAAGCTCAGCACTCGGAACTGATAATGTCCCAGATGTGTACGAAACGCAGTTTTGGGAACATCTTCTTCAGTGATCCGAATTTGGTGATATCCTTGAGCCAGATCAAGAGAAGAGAAGACCTTTGCACCTTAAAGTTGGTCAAAAAGATCCTTGATCCTTGGCAAGGGATAATGGTTTTTAGCCGTCAAGCTATTTAACACACGGTAGTCAACACACATGCGCAAACCTCCATCCTTCTTGTTGACAAAGAGGATAGGAGCTCCGAATNACGAAACGCAGTTTTGGGAACATCTTCTTCAGTGATCCGAATTTGGTGATATCCTTGAGCCAGATCAAGAGAAGAGAAGACCTTTGCACCTTGAAGTTGGTCAAAAAGATCCTCGATCCTTGGCAAGGGATAACGGTTTTTAGCCGTCAAGCTGTTTAACGCACGGTAGTCAACACACATGCGCAAACCTCCATCCTTCTTGTTGAAAAAGAGGATAGGAGCTCCGAATGGAGAGCTGCTGGGTTCAATCCATCCCTTGGCCAAGTATTCCTTGATCTGTCGTTCGGCTTCTTCACGCTCAGCAGGACTGAGGCAATACATGGGCCGAAACGATGGCCTTGCTCCAGGCTCGAGAGGGATTGTATGACCAACATTCCGTTCTGGCGGTAGGCCATCCGAGAGTGGGCCAAAAACGTCAGAAAACTGTTGAAGGAGAGAACTGACATCACTCGAGCTTGACGGTGGATCGTCATCATCGACCTTACGAAGTTGCGCTAGGAACACGTTGTGCCCTTTACGCAAGTATCGCTTCACTTGAAGCGCCGTAAGGACGGATTGTTCACTCTTGTGAGAGGGCTTTGAGCGTTCCATAGGCGAAAGCGTGATAGCACGATTGCCTTTTTGTACAGTGAGAGTCTTTGTGACCCAACTCATATTGGCCTTATGCTCACCCAAAACAACGTCAAAATGATCTGTCAAGTCAATGACAGTAAAGTTGACGATTGTTGTGAGAGCTCCTAGCTTGAGCCTTGCGCGACATGTGCCGAGTACATCGACCTCACGGTCGTCACCGACGGTGACTTTTCCCTCACAAGGCGTGCATGTCAATCCTAGCTGTCGCACACGAGAAGCACTAATGAACTCGTCATCAGCACATGTGTCAACTAGGACTTGCACGCGTGCCCCAGCCAGATGACCTGCGAGTTGCATTGTCATCTTTGCCTGTGAGGAGCATTTGAACAAGCTCTTTGGAGGCTTGGCCTGCAAGTGGTACACTCGGAAGTGTTCTGTGCTACGACGTAGCTCAACAGAGTCACCCACTTGCTCCCACATGTGGTGTCCTTTGTTTACATCACACAAGAGTTGCCATCCATTCAAGAGTTCTTTCTTGAGACCCGCAAAGATGGGAACTGCAACAGTCACTTGCGTGAGTGAGTTCATCTTGTGGGCTACGTTTACCAACTCAAGTACTTTGTTTGCTTTCTGTCGTGTGGAAACGATCAAGCAAGTGCGATTTTGCAAGCATTCATCATCGATGAGATGCAAGAGTGGACAATGGCGAGAGAGATAGACAGAGTCATTGCTCATGGGAGAGCAGAAAACAGCAGAAAACAAAGCCCCAGTGAGGCGTTCCAACTGTTTCACATCATCATCTTGGAACATGAAAGCACGTTCAACATCCAAGGATCTCTCAGCCACAGCCCCTAGTGGTTGTCCACTACCGGCCACTAGGGGATTCAAAAACCCTTCCCACGGCCTGCTGGTCCGCGACCACCATTCACGCCCTTGGCATTCTGGCGGTTTCCTTGTCCCTTATCCTGCTTGTCTTCGCCCTGTTCATTGGTGTTTCCACCAGCACGATCCTTCTGGCGCTTGCGACATTCAGACGCATAGTGCCCAGTCTTTCCACAGTAGTAGCAAGAGAGGGTGCCTGTCTTGGTTTTGCCATCTGCACGCTCCTTGTGGCTTTCATGCGGCTTGGAGGGTTTGTGACTACCCGACCCGTGCCGAGGGAACTTGCGCTCACCACGTTGGGGAGAGTGCTGACGCTTGTTGTTGCCATGCTGGTGATGCTGGCCGCGGCGTGTGTTCACTCCATACTCGGCCGGCATGGAGTTGTACTTCACGAGGATGAAGTCACGCAGCTCAGCATAACTGGNTTGCGACATTCAGACGCATAGTGCCCAGTCTTTCCACAGTAGTAGCAAGAGAGGGTGCCTGTCTTGGTTTTGCCATCTGCACGCTCCTTGTGGCTTTCATGCGGCTTGGAGGGTTTGTGACTACCCGACCCGTGCCGAGGGAGCTTGCGCTTACCACGTTGGGGAGAGTGCTGACGCTTGTTGTTGCCATGCTGGTGATGCTGGCCGCGGCGTGTGTTCACTCCATACTCGGCCGGCATGGAGTTGTACTTCACGAGGATGAAGTCACGCAGCTCAGCATAACTGGTCCAAGGCTTGCCTTGGGGATCCAGCGTACAAGCACGAGCGAGGGACTCGTTAGAAAGGCCGTTGGTAAGCCATTCCACGATTTGCCACATAGGATGGCGGTCCTCATCGGTGATTTTGTCCAAGGTGTTGTCCTAATCCTGTAGGTATTCCGCAAGCTTGCGGTCACCCTGGCGGATCCTTCACAGACGCCTAGACGCTTGCTGGGAGACAGACTCCCTACTGTACAAGTCCTTGAGGATCTTGCACAGATCTTCCCAGTGAGGTCTGGGAACCGACTGAGGTGTTTCCACGTATAACACTTTCAGTCGGTTCTTCACCGTTGAGAGCGCTGCGCTGTCAAGGCAAGCTAGTCCGACGGCACCCCAAGCTCGTTGCTTGATGTTATGGAGCTCAAGCAAAAGCTCCATGTGTGGCTTCCAAGTGGCCAAGTCCATATTCTTGGATAGGCCGAACTTGGGATAATCACTCATGCGCTTTACAGCCTTTGAGATCTCTGCGCCCAATGCTGCATCATCATCCTCAGGGTGTTTCTCGCTTATCGCTTTTTCAGCCTGGTGAAGACGACAAGAGCCACTCGGGCCCATTGATTGATCATCATGGGTATCACCAGTCAGGCTGTGAGCATCATCATGTGTTAGATGCTTAGCTTTGCGACCCTGGGATGGGTGAGCGGGATCAGGCTTGTCGGCCATGCCACCAGCCACCAACGTACCCATGATGTTCAACATACTGCTGAATGCATCAGGATGAACATGCTTCTTGAGGGCAAACACGCTCTTGGTGAGCTGGTTACGCTCAAGAGCGTCGAGCAAATACTTGTATGCCTTGGCGTCTTGCAAAAGGTTCAATGCATCAGCGATGTTCGTTGGATCCTTTTGCGATCCCTGGCCTGCCTTAGACACAATGGTCCTGTTGGCGGCTGTAGCACATGCCTGTGCTCTTCCAGGTGTTCCTTGCTCAAGGCGAGCCAAGGGACCATCCTGGAGTTGTGGGATTGGCGCACGTGCCGAGGTAGGCAGCGTGTTCCTTCCGTCACCACCTACTGGTATGCCATCCGGGTCAACGCCACGAGATGTATGACCAGTAGGTAGCTCAGGGCCACCGTTCCCCTTTGCTAGGGCCGAAGCCCTAACAGCTTCCACCGTGTGAAAGTCACGGATTTTGAGGTCCACAAGGTGGTTGATCGCCGCCAAGGTGGCAGCATCAATACCCTTGAGAGGATCGTCGTCCTCTTCATCTTGGGCCTCCAAGGAGAGCCAGTCGTCCTCTGCTCCAACGTCATTGTCTTCGCCCTCAGCGACAGCGGGTTCTGCGTCCACCACATCTGCTACGCCGGTGGCGTTGGCAAGGCCCCCGGCCTTATCGCCAATGCGTGGAGTTGACGTTGCCTCCTTGGCTTCCTCATGTCTCTTCACGATGTCCTTAACGGCAGGGCTCCCACCGGACGGCATCTTCGCGAAAGCGGCGGATGCGGCGTGACCGGTGCCAGTCCCACAAGCGCTCTTCATCGGCGACATCGTATGCGGAGCACGATTCTCGGATGCACTTAGGCCACTCTCCTTTGCTGGGGTTTTTGGAGGGCCTCCTCCTGCCACGGACATGGGGAGACCACCTCCCACCATGACTGTTTTTCGAGGTTCTGGTCCCTGGGCCGTAGCAGGCGGCACAGATGTCGAAAATCAGCGCTTGATGGCGTTCTGGAAAGTTCGTCTCTTCAGCTTTCCAATGGTATGCTGCATGCAGCGTTTGGAGAAGTCTGCTGCCTGCAGCGCCTCTTCAAAGTCGGGGTATGTTTCTGAAGAAACTTGCCTGTTGCGGCGGTTCTGGAATGCGACAGCAAGGCGGGCGGAAGCAAACTCGGCTGCGGACCTTGTCGCCGAAAACGGCGTAGTCTGCTACTTCTGCACTGTTCTTAGGAAGGTGGAGCCGTCGACCAATCAATCTGCTCCGCCGGACTTGGGTGAGGAGTGGAGAAGTGGCTGCAGCTTCCTAGCGGCAACTCAGCAGGTTCCAGGTCGTCCAGCGACTAAGTCACCAAGGGTGACGCCGAGCTCATGGATACCAATGTAACACGGCGGGTGAAACGGGGTGCGAGCCTCTGTGGGTGATTGAGCCCTCGGGACCCGATTGCTCAAGGCAATCGCGTAGGTTGGTCGTGGAGATTAACTTCGCCGTGAAGTGAAGTCTCTCACGAATGACTCCTCTCACAAGTATGCCCCGACCAAGGTCGGGGCGCGGAGTCCATTCTCGTCATAGGGCAACCCAAGAGGGAGGATGGAGGATATTATTTTATCCATCCATTTTGTCGGCGGGTTGACGCGGTTCGACTAGATACATTTCTCTCGTCGAGTGAACCCGTTAAACAATATTATGTTGTCCACGTGGAAACCCTAAGTTTCCGGCGTGATTAGGGATGGGGAGGTGGTGGCAAAATATCCTCGCGCGTGTGAGGGTATTTTGCCACCATTCTGCGCCCCTCGTCCGATGGCGTGGCCAACACATTTATAAAAACGTGTTTGCCACGCCACCGAGTGGAGGTGGCACTCGGCGGGGTGGTCTTATCGGAACGCCTGCCAGTGACCCCTCGCGAGCCCCCTCGCCATGGCGAGGGACCTCGTGAGGGGCCCCTCGATGGAGTGGGGGTCCTTGCGATGTCGCATTGGGTCATGCCCAATGCAACTGCGCAGGACCTGCGCAGCCCATCGCGAATATTCGCGATGGGCTTGCGTTCGCCGCGGCCGGATAGTGCGCGGCACTATCCAGTCGCCCTCTTACGAATCGGAAGCTTCTTCGAAGCTTCCGGTTCGCAGCGCTGGTCGGCGAGGAATTCTCCTCGCCGTCCAGATCCCGATTTTCTGGACAAAAGACACGACAGCCCTTTTGGATTTAAGGCGCCGGTCTAGGCAACGTAACAAAGTGGCATATATATTGCCAGGTTTGTTACAGTATGCATCTGTGTATGTGTATCTGTATGTGTATGTGTTTGTGTATGTGTATGTGTATGTGTATGTGTATGTGTATGTGTATGGGTATGTGTATGTGTATGTGTATGTGTATGTATATGTGTATGTGTTTGTGTTTGTGTATATGTATATGTATGTGTATATGTATATGTACATGTATTTGTACATATGTATGTATATGTATATGTATATGTATATGTATATGTATATGTATATGTATATGTATATGTATATGTATATGTATATGTATATGTATATGTATATGTATATGTATATGTATATGTTTATGTATATGTATATGTATATGTATATGTATATGTATATGTACATGTATATGTATATGTATATGTATATGTAT
>SZWC01004625.1:27012-37305 GCA_023375785.1 Penium margaritaceum
GAGAGGGCTAGAAAATTGGGAGAGACAAGGAGAAACTAGAGAGAGAGAGAGAGAGAGAGAGAGAGAGAGGTGGAGATGGATACAAGGAAGGAAAGAGAAAGAGAGATAGGGAAGAAAAGAGGGAAAGTGGAGGAGGAGAAGATGAGAAGGGGAAGGGGAAGAGAAGGATAAAGGAGCAGTGTAGCTTGCTTAATCCCATGGTCCTTGAACTTGCTAACACAACCTAACTGCTGCCATCTATTTTGTTTGAGCCCACTCTTACTGTAGCAAAACGTTGTATTGTTGAAAACTGGGCCATCTGGCTCATTTTCAGATGCATAGGAGAAAGTTCTAGGAAACTACCAAATACCTACTCCAATCTTCAATTTGACTTGACCATTGAAAAAATCAGGTGAAAACATTTCCATGGTACAAGATTTAGACCGATCGAATGGCCGGATTGGGAGATTTTGATTTGTGATTTTTTTGGGGTCATCGACAGCCGATGTCTAGATGATTATAGGCGACAGCTCGATGCCTTAGCGTGAGAAAAGAAAAAGGCAAGAGGTTGTGGTTCAATACCTGATGGGAGAAACATAAAAAGAGTTCCTTCATCTTCACATTGCCTTGTGAAAGTGTGCTGAATAGGAAAAACGATACCTCACGGTACTTTTTGGGTAAGATGAGATCATTGTGTACTAGCCATGGACACATAACGATTCTCCATGGTATTTTGGGTGATGTGGCTGCGAGGAGTATCCCATGAGAGTATTTCCTAGCTCTCTCGGTTGTGTGTGACTGGCCACCGTGGTTACGAGGCTGATTTCCTCTCTCGTGTGAGATCATGGACTCTACTACGTGAGCCTTAGTCTCCATGGCTAAGTGGTACAGCTTGTGAGAGGGCTGATTTGCCCAAACTCTAGCTCTAAATCTAATCCATAATTTTGAGTAATTCAATAACCATTTTAAGGAAAAATGATGTCCTATAAGTTCCACATGTTCGTTGCTCTAAGGCTCTCCCTCTCCTTTAGATCCAACTCTACTCTCCTACATGATCACAACATTGTGCTATGGTCGTTTTTTCCACTCTTGCTATCCACCATTGCCTTGAACGTTTTGAACCTATCAAAGCACTTATCCTTGCACATATTTGTGCAATTACTGAAATCACCAATGAATGTGAGAAATTATGTGGAGCATCATAAGCTTGAAATTTGCATTGAGCAGCAAAAAGGCATGTGGACCAGCTCTAGTATCTCCTTTACATGGTACACTACTCCAAAAAAATCCCCTCAACACTGCTTTTCCTCTTAACAAACAATGCACCACTGCTGCTTAAAGCTAGAGATGGTAGGCAAGTCCCACACCATCCTCGTTACATGAAGTTACCACAAGGTGTGCATGCCGATGTGGCCGTAGTACTTATGCTAGATCGCTACATGTTTGGCCTACACCACTGCTACAAGAAAATGTTCACGTGGGATCTTGGTTACCCCTAGCATACAATACATGTTGCCCTCTTTCCCCAATCTCGCCAACTGCTTCCTATGTCTCTGTGGATTGTGTAGCCATAGTCATCCTTGAAGATGGTGCACAGTCCTATGTTTGTTAGAGAGGAGACAAAGAGGAGTTGGTACGTAGCATCATGTGAAAATAGCAAGCCATGAACACTCCCACTTGAATTCCATATAGAGTCTCCAACCACATCCCCACAATCCCAATCTGGTAAAAATATACTACCCGATCATCAGCCAAAGCAATAGGCCAAAGAGGGGTGGACATTAACTGCATAAACCACTCCTTGTGTTGCGTAAGGCTCATAGTGTAACAAGAGTCTTTGTACGGTGTATATCCACCTTCTCCATCCGCGCGTGTTGGATTTTGCCATGATGAGATGGTCGTGTACCTCCTTGGCCAAATTCATGTTGCCAAAGTCACGCACACCAGTTTGGTTTTGCTTTTGCTGCTGTAGACACTGCTCTGAGTGCAATTTTTATTGTGTATTGTGCTGACCTTTGTTACTGCAGATGCGATGATCACTGATGCTGCTGCTCCTTTTGGTCCCAATTGAACTTGAAGCACTATTTCTTGTGGTGGCCCTCTTTCTCACATTAGTAGCACTTACCTTTCTTCTTTCTTCTCTACTACCCACGTTGTTGCTGGTGTTGCTGGTTACATGAGCCCATGACCCAAAATAATGCTCAACTACTCTTGTCGATATTGTGCTTTGATATGTTGCGACACAGTTCTACCTGCACCAAGTGTGTAAATGAAGTAGAGGTCGAGATTTGGCTGACACTCTAACTTCTTCTACATAATGCCGTAGCTTGTTAGAAGTCCCCTCACCTTGAGGAAGATGAACATCGTCTCTTCCATAGGGTTCTTTGCTGCTTTCAGTTTCTTCACCAAGATCTTTGCCTTGTCCAAGTATGCCTCAATCCCTTCACCACCCTATATTTTGAATGCCGTCGTCTTCTCCTCCAAAAACATCAAGAATGTAGGATCCTTACTTTCATACTTTTTGTGCAACGTCTACCACCCCTCTTGTAAATTATCCTTCTCACTCTCATACTAAAGATGTGGGTTGGAGGTATTGTTCACAAGAAGCCTTTAGGCGTGCCTGTCCTTCTGCTTCTACTCATCATACATAGGTGCTATAAATGTAAACAAACTTACATCAGCTACACCTATCCACACCATCTTCTCCGCCAACACCTGAAAATTGCAGTTATGCCTTTCTCCAATTGAACCATAGCCAGGTCCTTACCGCTCAACCTCTCACACTAGCCCATCTCCTCCAAAAGGAGGCGGGTACGGATCTTCCAAATCGTGAAGTTGGCGCATCCCTCTAGCCATTTCACATACAATATTGCTGTCATAATGCTTGCTTCTACCATTTTGAGCTTTGGTGATGCTCAGCGGTGTACTTAGATAGCGGCACTATCCCTGATTTTGCTGCTACTTCTGCGTGAAAACTGCCCGACAGAAAACCGACATTTGATTGTTGGAAATTGGGCAATCTAGCTCAATTTCAGGTCCACAGGAGAAAGTTCCAGGAAACTACCAGATGTCTTCTTTGATCATCAATCCAATTTCACCATTGGAAAGGTCAAGTGGAAAAATGCCTACAGTCAAGATTTCAGGCTGATCGAACGGTCGAACTGACAGATATGGACTTTCAAAGTTTCTAGGATCATCGACCGCCGTTGTCTGGGTGACCATGGGTGACGGCTCCATGCCTTAGCCTGAGAAAAGAAAAAAACAAGAGGTCCATGGTCAAGACCTGATGGGAGAAATGTCCAAAAAGGTCCTTGATCCGAGGATTGCCTTGTTAGAGTGTGGTGACTAGGGAAAAGGGACGTCTCCTTCATTTTTAGGTGAGGTTAGATCGTTGTGTGCTAGCCATGGATACATGGCGGTTCTCCATGGGATCGTGGATTATGTGACTGCTAGGAGTGTGCCATGAGAGTGATTTCTAGCTATCTATGTTGTGTGTGATTGGTCAGTCTGAATGCTAGGCTGATTTCCTCTCTTGTGTGAGATTATGGTTTGTAGTGTGTGAGCCTAAACCTCAATGACTAAGTGTTGTGGCTTGTGAGAGGGATGATTTGCCCAAGCTCTAGCTCTATGTTTAATCCATCACTTTAATTGATTGAACAACCATTCTTCAACAAAACGCATGCCCTTTCAGTCACATGCTTGCTGCTCCAAGGCTCCCTCTTTTCTCCAGTTCTAACACTTGGTATCAGAGCAAGATTCTGCCAGTTTTAGCCAACGCAGGCCGTCAATTTAAGAGTGGAGGCTAGAGTCAAACCTTGACCAAATTTGAGAATCAACCATTGGATCGTCAAGATCGCAAGACAAGCTTTCCAGTGAGCCTAAGGTTGCAAATATCCAACGGTCGGATGCAGAGTTATACTCAAAACCAGGTCGGCCAAGGCTGCACTCTTCTCTCTGATGAAGAAAGTCGCCATGTAATGACCATAACTGTAACTTTTCTTGCTCCACTTTAGAATGTAGCACGTTCAAATTAAATTAGTTTTCTTGAGATTTCCATGGGTGTAAGAATATTTTCACTCCATTGGTACGTTTGGGAGGAAAGTCGTTTATAACTTGGCTGGTCTGAGTTTGGAGTAGGAGCAGCAGCATATCCTATTTTCAAAAGGACATGTATTTGAATCTCCTTGTATGATGACCCTGTTTTATGGGTACATTTAAAAGGCTTTGAGCTGAATTTTCTAGCGATGGGCTCTGTTGTCCCAAATACCCAGTCTGCTAGCATCCAAAGTCCATTCTCTGTGAGATAGACTTATGGCAGAAGCAGTAGTAGAAGTAGAGATAGCACCAACATCCAGGGGAAGCGCTGAGCATCACCAAGGTTCAAAATGACAGTAACAGGCATGGTGACACCAGCGTAACCTTTGGAGAGGCTGGAGGGATGCGCAAAATTCATGTTTAGGAATATCAGTACCCGCTTCCTTTTGGAGGAGAGAGTCTTGTAGGAGGTGGTGAGCGGCAACGAGCTAGCTCTAAATCCACAGGTAAAAGGCATCACCACATCACTTTCTGCTACTACGATCATCTGTGGTAAGTTATTCTGGATGCCAAAAATGGTGATCGCTCACCGGATGTCCCGTTTGAGGTCGTTGTTGTAGTGAAAATAGAGTTCGTCAGAGGTGATGTCTGCACCAGTGATGATCTCGTGAATCTCCGCATGTACTCTGCCATGCTGGACTGCTGACGGATATGCTGAAGTTTGTACCAAGTGTCAGACTTCTCGTTTAGCCGTCCAATGTATACAAGCATCGTGCGCGAGAATTTGCTCTAGTCGTTTGGTGGCACCAGCACGTCTTGCCATTGTGGGTTGATCTGTTCCAAGGGTAGAACGCCTGCGATAGACGATGCAAGATGGACGTCGTTGGCCATCGATGGCCCCATCAATTTCCTACTTCCGTTGGATGGCCTTTAGGTCGGACCACCAACTAAATATCGTGCCACGCAGAAGCGCGGCCGCAAGGTCAATTTTCTTCCAGCCGTTGTTGACCCCAGCAGTGGTGAAGAACACCTCCAAGCTCATCAACCACATCTAAATAGTCGGCCCTTTAGAATTTGCAGGATGAAAAGATTCGCGTGGGGCCGGAAAAATCTTGGGTTTTTTCGAGAGTGGGGTGTTTCTCTTGACGCACACCACCTCTCGTGCACTTGCGTTACAAGGAGCCTCCATCGTAACGTTGAGTTGTTGGAGTAGATGGCTGTTGATCCTCATTGATCCACACATGTTACCCAGTGCCACCAGTCATTCCTACTGTAGACATTGAGGATGTCGATAGGAGTGGCTTGTCTACTGACGTCAGATCTGTGGTCGGATTGGTCGTTGGAGCCGTCGGGAATGACCCAGCTGTCAATGCGCGGCGTGGCGGCAAACTCTGGCATGGCAGGCTATGCGGCATACTCTGGCGTGGCAGGCTATGCGGCAGCAAGAGCAACCCCTATGGCTGCAACGACCAGCCCGGTCGAGGATCCAACGGCGGTAAACCAGCCACCCCTACCGACAGCCTCAACAACGACAGTAGGAATGATAGGTGGCATCGGAGGAGAGGCACAGATCAACGAGAAATAGGTGAACCGTATCACTGTGCTCGAGGGAATCAACAGCCATTTGCTCCAATAGCTCAAAATCGCGATGGAGTCTCTTCCCAATACAAGTGCACGAGATGTGGTGCTCATCGAGAGAAATATCCACCTCTCGAGCAAACCCAAGATTTGCCCGGACCCTCCCAAATCGTTTAATCCTACACATTCAAAGAAACCAACGGTTTGGATGTGGTTGACGAGTCTGGAGGTGTACTTAACCGCTGCTGGAGTCAACGACAATCAAAATATTATTGACCTCGCGGTCGAGATTTTGCATGGCACGTCACTTATTTGGTGGTCTGATCTAAATGTCAATGCGCCGGATAGCAATGGTCTAGAAAACGGGTCCCGACATGGGAGGCCGCCAGCCGCTCTTGGTATTGCAACCAAGATAACATATCACCCTCGAACGAGGGATCCACACTTTAGGTTCGTTTGGTTTGCAACCTCATGAAGTCCGCATGTTCGTCTTTAGTGTCTACCTTTGGTTGGACACTCTGTGAGGAGTCTCAAAGGCAAGAACTGTTAATGGATGCATGCAAGGTACAGGCTTTTATATTTGCAGAGATTTGCTAAAGCTTCTGCTTGTAGTGGCTCCACTGGAGCCAACCTCAAGCTACAGTCCTACTTGGCGCCTCCGTAAACCGCCAAGTGTCATCCTTAAGCCAGGCTTCAGTAAGCTTCCTAGAAGCTTCCTGTCCCAGTTTGGACCACAAAGAAAATTGTGGCCGTCGCGGGATTTGAACCCGCAATTTGAGACTCCGATTGCCTATTCAACCATGCCAAAAAGGTATGGTTCCTATGATGAGCCACAGGGGACATACCCATTATGGACAGTGCATTCCTGGCCCATCTCAGAACAGACCAAGGGGACGTAATCCATAGAGCAGTGCATGCCTTGTCTGTATGTGTAGCTAGCCAGCTAGGCAGTGGACAAGGTGCATACTATTTCAACACCAGCTACCACATAGAGTACCATGCCAGTATCTGCTGCCTATTCAGGGTTTGCGTGCATGGTCATGTTATGCTCCTCTATCATCGAAGTTGTCGCTGAAGACCTGTTGTTGGTTGTCGAGTGTACTCGTTTGCTTCACGTTGTAGTCACCGTCTGTGATGTCTTGACGTGTGAGATGTACTGTCGACTTGCATGAGGTAGTCCTCCAAATGAATAAAGTAGACAGATGCTTCTACAGCACGGTTGCACTATGATTCCAAGTATTATGCCAAATGGAGCGTTGATGGTTAACAGGTATGGGTTGCAAGGCAGAACACAACATGAGAATTTGGGACATTTAAGCAATTTCTTAAGGGCGATAAGTGTACGTCAATGACAAGTGTCAAAATACCAAATGCATGTATACAAGTGTTGAGTTACAAATGAGACGTAGTCAGAGTCGTTGCGTAGAATGTCGAGCGATGCTTGTTGAGTCGCGTCTTGAGTTGTAACGAGGTGCCCTCTTTTTTCTGGCATACTCGGGGCCTCGTCCGAGTATTGGGGGCATCCCGGTCTTTTTCCGTTTCTTGGAAATGCATCGGGAGGTCTGGCTCGACCCCGACGGCGCCGATGCGAGGAGGAGGAGGAGCGAGCGAGCGAGCGCGTGAGCGAGCGTCGGCGTGGAGGTCACGCCGACGCTTGGGGGCTGTTTCGCGCACACCCTCACGCGGCGTTCCGAACACGCCACGCAGGGGTGGCTTCCCCCTCTCGACGGGTAGCGTAACGGCGACGCTACCCGCCGAGGGGATGTTTCGACGGCGGGCTCTCGACAGCGCGCGCGGTCAACGGCGACAGTAGAACGGTGACTGCGACCGTGCGACGGTCGCAGCATTCCCGGTGGCGTGCGCAACACGGTGACCACACCCACTGTCGGGAGGCATACGGGAGCGACGAGGCGGCTCGCCGAGAGACAAGATCGACCGTCGATCTCGACGATCGACGGCCGGGGACTTCTCGCACTAGGCATTAGGTGCAAGTAGAGCACCAGGTTCAGGTGCAAGCAGAGCACCAAGTTTAGGTGCAAGTAGCTTGTCGTAGCAAGCTAGGAAAGCAGTAGGCTGAGGCCTGGGCTAGCCAGCCGGACAGTATAAATACCCTGTACTCAGTTCAATCCGATTAACCTGTATTTTCCAGCTCTGGCTTCCAGACATCTCCAAGTCTATCTTTCCGCTGCGACTGTGCTCTCCACACACAAAGGCTAAATCTCCACAGAGCACCCACTCTCACATCTGGTATCACAGCCAGAGCCACGCGTCGGGCGGAAGCGCTGCCGGAGTTCAGCCGACTTCAAGGAGCAAAGGCACGGACTACGCCGGACAACGTCGAGGCTGATCGAGAGGGAGATTGCTGGACCAGACTTCGAAGCCAACGCATGAGCCAACCTCTGGAAAATTTTCTACATTTCCAGAGTGTTTACACGGCCTACCATGCGTGCGCGGGAGACGACGGATGACTCCTAAGCACTTCGAAGACGTCAGATTTTCGTCCCGGACTGCCGAATTGCTGCCAAATTTTTTTTCGATTTCTGCCAAAACGCTGCCAAATTTTTCGAAGGATCTCCAACGGCTAAAAGTCATCAAGAGCCATGGAGCAGGCCTTGCAGCAGATCGTAGAGCAGCTGGGAGCCCTCAAGCTAGAGAACGAGCGGCTCAATCGGCATATGGCTGACCTGCGAGACGGGACTAACGCTGGACAGGTTGGGGCGGCCCGGTCAAGGAGTCCGCCGAGACCAAAGCCAAAGGCTCCGGAAGCGTTCAATCCCTCAGTCAAGGGTGCGAGCGTACGGACCTGGTTGTTCGCAATGAACAGCTACTTTGGGGCTCTGGGTCACCCTCCAGAGGACGATGCTGTGCGTGTGTCATTCACGGTAACACTGCTACGCGGAGCAGCATTGGAGTGGTGGAGGCAGCTGAATATGCTAGCCACTCGAGGTGGAGGTGGGAACGCAGCTGTGCAACATGCCGTGTTGTGGCAGCCAGGCGCGGTGCAAGCTGAAGCTCGCGTGCCGACGACATGGGAGCAGTTTGAGTAAGCCATCAGACATCGGTTCGATCTCGTGAATGCCTCCATGGTCGCACGCAACAAGCTGAAGCAGCTGAAGCAGATCGGCTCGGTGCAGGAGTACACACGCCGTTTCTTGGCGTTGTACTCGGAGATCGACGACATGAGTGAGCTGGAGATGGCAGACAAATACCATGATGGCTTGAAGGCAGAAATTCAGCGCACGCTGGCACTCAGTGGAATCACGGAGTTCCAGGCGATGGTGGCCACTGCTGAGCGCGTTGACGCGCTACGCTACCATCGAGGGGGTTTCCGTGAAAAGCAGGAGAATTTTCAGCGTCGAGCACAACACCAACAAGCCGACCCCATGGAGATCGACGCAGTGCAAGGAGGCCAGCAGCAGAGCAAGCCGCGTGGTGGGAACTGTTGGATCTGCGGGAAGCCTGGGCACCACAAGAAGGACTGCAAGAAGAAGCAGCAGGGAAACGGCAACCAGCAGTGAGTGGCGGACGGCCATCTGCTGGGAATGCTTCGTCCGCATCAGCGAACACCAGCCCCGAAAGTCGTTCGACAACTAGGGAGCTGCCGAGTGTATTGCTGCGGAGCGAAGGAAGCGGGAGCGTTTTGGGGATCCTCCTGAAAGCCGAAATTTTACCGGCTGGTTCTGCGGACGGCGAGGGGCGCCAGACTCGCCGGCAGATTAAAGCATTACTGGATTGCGGCGTGTCGCACTCATTCTTCTGCGACGAGCTTGCAAAGAGGTTGGGGCTTGCACGGCTACCTGGGAAGCCAACTACGACCAAGTTGGTGCAAGGGGAGCTGGAGTGCGGACTACCTCTGAAGCCTCTGAAGATCCGTCTGGGCAAGCTGTCGTGCAAAGTGAACTTTCGCACGTACCCGATGGATACCTATGACGCCATTCTGGGGCGTGACTGGCTGCACCGGTGGAATCCTGCTGTGGATTGGGTGCGCAGCCAGGTGAAAGTGAAGAAATGCGGAGAGCAAATTGTTTTGCCGTTGTGGATAGAGGAGAAGGACTCCAAGGCGGGCAAGGTACCACAGTTGAGTTACGTGCAGCTGAAGTACTGTCAGCGCAAGGGGGATCAAGTGTACCTTGTGTGGGTGCGACAAAAGGCAGCAGCTGAAGAGGTGGAAGTGCTGGCAGCAGAGACAAAGCAACAAGAGGGAGAGCAACAGAAAGCACCAGTTGCAGAGCTGTCGGTAGGCATCAAGGGAGTGTTGGACAGCTACAACGACGTGTTTCCTGCTGAGCTGCCAAAGGGCTTACCACCGAAGCGGGACATCGACCACAAAATTGAGCTTGTTCCTGGAGCAACTCCAACAGTGCGGGCTGCTTACCGCATGAGCGATAATGAGCTGGGTGAGCTGAAGAAGCAGTTGGAGGAGCTGACGGAGCAGGGGTTCATCGGGCCGTCAGTGTCACCTTACGCTGCACCGGTCCTCTTTGTGAAGAAAAAGACAGGGGAGCTACGGATGTGCGTGGACTATCGCGCACTGAACAACGTAACGATCAAGAACCGGTACCCACTGCCAAGGGTCGAGGAGCTGTTTGACCAGCTGAGGGGAGCGCAGTTCTTCAGCAAGATTGACTTGCGCTCGGGGTACCATCAGATCCGGATTGCGGAGCAGGATGTGGAGAAGACGGCGTTTCGGACGCGGTACGG
>SZWC01004625.1:39858-56903 GCA_023375785.1 Penium margaritaceum
GAGGAGGAGAAGGAGCGAGCGAGCGAGCGCGTGAGCGAGCGTCGGCGTGGAGGTCACGCCGACGCTTGGGGGCTGTTTCGCGCGCACCCCCACGCGGCGTTCCGAACACGCCACGCGGGGGTGGCTTCCCCCTCTCGACGGGTAGCGTTACGGCGACGCTACCCGCCGAGGGGATGTTTCGACGGCGGGCTCTCGATAGCGCGCGCGGTCAACGGCGACAGCAGAATGGTGGCTGCGACCGTGCGACGGTCGCAGCATTCCCGGTGGCGTGCACAACACGGTGACCACACCCACCGTCGGGAGGCATACGGGAGCGACGAGGCGGCTCGCCGAGAGACAAGATCGACCGTCGATCTCGACGATCGACGGCCGGGGACTTCTCGCACTAGGCATTAGGTGCAAGTAGAGCACCAGGTTCAGGTGCAAGCAGAGCACCGAGTTTAGGTGCAAGTAGCTTGTCGTAGCAAGCTAGGAAAGCAGTAGGCTGAGGCCTGGGCTAGCCAGCCGGACAGTATAAATACCCTGTAATCAGTTCAATCTGATTAACCTGTATTTTCCAGCTCTGGCTTCCAGACATCTCCAAGTCTATCTTTCCGCTGCGACTGTGCTCTCCACACACAAAGGCTAAATCTCCACAGAGCACCCACTCTCACATGAGTGGTCCAATCGAGAAGCTCCGTCGAGGAATTGGGTGGCCTCAAAGATTGACGGTGAAGATGCAAGTTGCATCTTTATTCATCTTGATAAATCTTGATGCGTTGAGAAGTCAACCGAAATTTCATGACACTTTTGTTGATATTTCTCGAAAGTGGTCAAAGTTATTGTAATGTGCCAAAAGGAATTGCTGGGGGAAGAGGGCAGGTGGCCGGATTGCCCTCGACTGTCAGGGCATAAATCGGGTTCTCAAAGCGTGGTGGAATATTTGAATAATGACAAAAATGCCCACTGAGAAGGTTTAGGGACTCGTGTACGTCTGGTATGTAACACTAGAATGGTCAAATTTCACAAATCGTATCGATGTGATGATATTGTTTCAGTCGACTTAGCAATGGCATTATTCAATTATGAATTCACGCCTCAAAATACTCAAAACCCCTTGACTTCTCTAGGGAATTTCTTAAAGAAACAAATCACCACGCATCCTCACACGCGTCCCATGATAATACCTAACAGATGATATGATATATATACAATCAAGATATCTAATGTTATGCTGAGCGGAACGTAGGTGGTTCACAGGGATGAGGTGCGGGACAAAAGACTATTTGAAAGTTTGGGACAGCTGGATAACTTGTATTAAGCAGAAAGTGTACTTCGATGAAAAGTGTGAAGTGCATCGAGCACATGTATACAATGCTGAGAATGAGAATGAGGCATAAGTCGGGTCGTTGAAGTTCGAGCTGAGTGACGTGTGCAAGGTTGTGTCGTGAAAGGTGGATTCAAGAAGCTCCGTTGAGAAGTCGGGGTGCTTTGAGAACATCACAATGCTTCTTTGTAAAAGTCGAGCATCTTTGAGACGTCAACCAAACGATATCGAAACATCGATATGGCTTGCGACACTTCTGTCGACCTTTCCGGATAGGGGTCGAAGTTGTCAGAAACTTTTGTAACGGAAGACCGGAGGTCGGGGCAGTTGGCCAAAATGCCCTCGACCGAACGATGTCAAAATCTGGAATTCATCGCATAGTGGGCCATGAATGTAATGAAAAAAAAAACCCACACGTGAGTTTTAGGGACTCGTGTACATCAGGTGCATTACAATCCCCCTCCTTTTAGTCGTAAAGTCTCGTAGCGCTGGCAGACCTAGGATGGCGACGACAAAACTAGCCGTCAATCAGATAATTGACATCCCGGAGGTTGTTGTAGGGCTCCCAGCTGTTGTGTGCGGCATCGTAGTCATGCCACTTGACAAAAAATCTATTGTTTTTCCACGGCGTCAATGTCCGATGACAGGGCTGATGGTGGTATTACCAGTACCGCAATGTACTGTGTTTTTGTACATCAATACTATACTACCACGGTACGGTGTTTTTTCTAACAGTACCATTACGGTATCACTACTGATCTGGTAGGGTACTCCCCGTACCGCGGTATAATTTTGTGGTACAGTACCGCGGTAGAGATAAATTCAAAGGTATGCTGTCGGACATGTAACAGTAATGCGGTATGAAAATACTGAAGGAACGAAAGGTAACACGCTAACGGCAATGACACATGATGACTTGCGAGGGCATCCCACAAAGTTTCATATGGTTGAGCATAAAAACATCGTTGATCATGCAATTTAAATTTGTGGCACTGATTGTTTTATTTTTCCGTCGTTGTTTAAGAGTTTTGGCAAACACTTGAACATTGCATTCCTATTTCTCTCACATACACATTCATTGCACAACAGAGCCATCTATTTCAGAGATCAAAACCAAGATAAATATCTCTCTCATTTCTACATGTATCAAAATGTGCACGCTCACAAAACGTTCCATGCTCGCTTGCTGTGGCTTGTTCAAACGTGGTGTTCGCTAAATTACACTGATAGGGTCGTACTCGTACCAAAGTCGATCGAATGGCAGGAGAAGTCATCAGGAAAGGAGACCTTGATTGATGGAAATGACACATGACGAGACTGGCCCGCGTGAGAATCGGAAGGCGTCGAGTCTTGAACAGAATTTGGAGGTCGCGTTTCCTCAATGACCTGATCGTCGCATTGCCAGCCCCTAAAAGGATGTCAAGCTGTCCCCCCTATCTCTTGCACCTTGAAAGGCCACCCTCACCCTTTACCCATATCCCATTCTTGCAGCGGAAAAGGACTTTACATTCTGTCACGTTTCTCTCTTGTCTATCGTTAGCAGGCACATTGCAAAGTTAGTCCACCTTTTGAATAAATTGCTTCTTTGTCTACAATATGTCTACAATCCCCATCCCACTTCATTTTTCCAGAGCAGGTTTGTTATGCTGAGTTGACGTAAAGATTTGTGATAATCAACCTGGGAACTGGTCGTGTCATCCATGTTAAATCAAGTACCGAGGCACATTTATGGTTATAAAATGTCTATTGTGTATTATACAATGTATCGCGGTACACTATATGTACCGCGACATTTCACCAATATGGGTCCTACCTTGGGAGCGTTACCGGTATCGGTTCTAAATCTCCCATGGAACAAGGATAGCGCAATACTCAATGTACGGTGGTATTCAATACTGCGGTACCAAAATACCACGGTTGTGTAGCCCTGTCTGAGAATATCTTCGATCACATACTCCATATCCCCGTCCACTTGTAAAGGAGGTGGAGGCGTGACGTTTCTTCCTCAGAAGTTTGTGCTGGGATCCCTGTAGTGCTTGAGCTTGCTGATGTGGAAGACAGGGTGGATGGCCATGCTCTTAGAGAGACAAAGTCGAGCGGGGACTGGGGTTTGCATTTGCTTGATCTCAAATGGTCCCAATCATTGGGTTTTGATCTTTGCAAATTCCTCTCCTTTGAGTTTGATATTCGCCAAGCTGAGGAGGATGCGATTGCCAGTGCGGAATTTGTAATCACTGCGATGAAGGTCGGCTGCCCACTTCATAACTCCATGAATTCTTGTGAGCGTTTGTCGCATTTCTTCCCACATGTTTGTTAAATTCACCCCGGTGGATGTCATCCACGTGGATGTTATTCTGACTCTTCAATTCAGCTGGTGTAGCCGGAAGTTTGTTGTTCACCACCTTCAAATATATTTTTCCAGTTGCGATGGAAGTAGCGGAGTTGTATGTGAGTTAGGTGGTCTGCAACTTTGCTGTCCAATCAGTGCTGTATGGCTAACATAACGTTTGGAGAAGTTGTTCAAGCATCTGTTTGATTTTCTTGGTTTTTCTGTCGGTTTGAGGATGCCACTCCATAGATAGGTGGATCCGACTGCCGTAGCATGTCATCAGTTCGTGCCAAAAACGGCTGGTGATGCGACTGTCTCTGTCATTGATGATGGTATGTGGCATACCATGCAACCGAGCGATCTGATTTAGAAATAGCTACATTTTTCCTTCTATTTTGATGGTGGTCGTTGTCGGGATGAAGCATGACACCTTGGAAAATCTTTTCACCACGATGAGGATGGCATCAAACCCCTCGGTAGTGGCGGGAAGTCTTGTCACGAAGTCCATGCTAATGTCGTTCCATGGTTTTGTCAGAAAGGGTAGGGGTTGAAGAAGACCAGTTGGTTGCGTACGAAGAGATTTATCTCTCTTGTAGGTGTTGCATGATTTGAAGAAGGCCACCACATCAATCTCCATCTTGTCCCACCAGTATTATTGTGCTAGCTTCTTGAGCTTCTTGTCCTCGCCAAAGTGTCTAGCTGGACCAGTGTCGTGGCAATCTTCCAATAGCATCCATTGCAGTTCCTTGTTTGTAGGCACGGCAACATGGCGAATGAATCGCTGTCGCCAGTAGGGATCGTCGAACCAAAACTTGGTTTTGTCGTACCCACTGAACTTCTTGTAACTGTTTGCAAACAACCTAGTGAGGTACGAGTATTGTTCGACAAGCAACGTGCTGATACCGGTCATCAAATCTGGTTGCCGACTTAGAGCATCCACCGGATTTGTTTTTCCAAGCCTGAACTTGATGTCGTAGTGGGAGTTGGACCTGAGAAACTCCATCCATCGAGTTTTTTTGACGGCATAGACTTGGTTGTGTCTTGAGATATTTGAGGACCAGTGATCGGTGCGGTCGATGCATCGCCGGCATTCCAAGTAGCACTGCCATGTCTTGAATGTGTGAATGACTGCAAGTATCTCCTTTATGTGCACCGCGTAGTTCAACTCCGGCCCACGTTGTTTTTATTGAAATATATGCAACCGGTTGTTCTCCACCGTCGTTGTCTTGGAGGAGAATGGCTCCAATGGCTCGATCGGACGCATTGATGGCCATGATGTAATCCACCGTTGGATCCGCCAATCGTAAGATTGGCGTCGAGGTTAGAGTGTTCCTTAAAGAGTTCAACACTTCTTGTCCGTTGTCCCCCCAATTCCATTCGGTGGTTTTCTAGGTCAGATCAGAGAGAGGCGTTGACACTCGATGTAGTCCTTTACAAATCAATGGTAGTAGTTTCACGAGCCCAAAAGTACCTGGATGTCATGAACATTTGTGGACGTCAGCTAATCAGCAATCGCCTCCACCTTTTTTAGGTCCATGGTGATCCACCCGTAGT
This sequence comes from Penium margaritaceum, assembly GCA_023375785.1. Classification (NCBI taxonomy): domain Eukaryota; kingdom Viridiplantae; phylum Streptophyta; class Zygnematophyceae; order Desmidiales; family Peniaceae; genus Penium; species Penium margaritaceum. Next base: position 45,048 of record SZWC01004625.1, read on the forward strand.
CGATGGTGTGGTCCAAAAACTCAATCGAACGGTGATGAAAGTCGCACTTCGAGAGTTTGCTGAAGAATTTCTCTCTTTGTAAAATCTTGAGGAATTTTCAAAGATGTACATTGTGCTCCTGTGGGGTGTGTTTNGGGGTTGCGGTTCTTGATGGGAATGTCGTTCAACCCTTGATAGTCCTCGTACATCCTCATCTCTCCTGTTTTCTTTTTCACAAAAAGTGCTGGTGCTGCGTAGGGTGACTTGGAGGGTCAGATGAACCTCTGTCGGAGCATCTCATCCAGCTAATTTTTTACTTCGGTGAGCTCGTGATCGCTCATCTGATAGGTCCCCTTCACCGTGAGTCTGCTGCCCGGTTTCAGGTCTATCGAAGGGTTGATGTTGCATTGCGGTGGTAACTCTTGGGGTAGTTCGTCAGAAAAAAACCCGTTCAAAGTCCTCGGTGAGTTCTACAAACTCTCTTGAGCTGCTACAAACTTGTCAGGTGTTGATGCCGTTGATGTCGCTTCAGCAGCAGCACTTCCCTTCACTGTCCTTTCTTCCATGTGGACTAGCCACGCTTGGGCTCTGCTCTTCAGGTAGCTTGGCCATGTCCAGAGATATCGATTGGAATTTTGTGGATGCCGCAAGTTCCGTGCACCAGACTTCTCGTTCAGCTTCCCAAAGCGAGCGAGTATAGCGCACACGAATTCGCTCTACGTTTTCGTTGGCAAGACAGAGTTGTGCCACGTCAGACTGATATGCTCGAGAGGTAGTACACCTGCAGTCATCGATGTGAGAGTGGTCGCGAGAGCTATGGATCCAGCTCCGTTGGTCTCCTGCTGCCATTGGATGGTGTTTAGATCAGACCAACTCAACACCGTGCTACCCAAAAGATAGACCGCGGGGTCAATTCTCTTTTTGTTGTTGTTGACCCCAGTAGCGATGAAGTACACCTCCAAAATCGTCAGCCACATCCTGACTGTCGGTCCCTTAGATTTTGCGGGTTCAAATGGTTAAGGGAGTGTCGGTCGAATCTGGGGTTTACTCGAGTGTTGCAAAATTCTCTCGATGAGTACTCCTTCGCGCGCAAGAGAAACTTAAAGTTCCTCCATCGTCGCGTTGAGTTGTTGAACCACATGGTTGTTTAGGCTCTCGAATCCTGACAATTTCTTGTCTCGGTCTTCGTTAATTCCCACTTGTCGACCGGGGCATTCCATCGTGCCAGGTGTGGTCCCAACGAGCTAGGCAAAGGGTTTGCCGAGCCCGAGGGGTCCGTCACCGGATTGGTCGTCGAGTTCGTTGGTGCTGCACCATTCTTCGCGAAAGCTGCTGCTGCCACGTGGATCACCTTGAGAGCCTTGTTTTTCACGTGCTACTGATCCACCACAGTCGGAGTACAAGCTGGAGACTGCTGCTCATCGCCGGTTGCGCTCGCTCCATTCACCATTGTCGTCCCAAGGTCTGAGGTCTTTTGAACGGGGGAGATGCGCTGAGGACTCGTCCGAGCTTGTTGATGTAGGTTTTTCACACATCTCTCACTTGTACTATGTTGTGTCCTCCCGGATTGTGTACATAGGCATGCAGATGACTGACAGCGAGACGCGGCGCTGCTGGAGTGTTGTCTGGTGGAGCCAACGCACGCTGAGGCCTACACGTAGTTTGCTTGAGCCTCCTCCCTCCAACGCGCTCAGCTCCATCGACAGACCTCCTCGGCAGTCGTGCCGCCCGTAGTTACTGTCACTGCATATGTTGTCTGCACGTGTCCAGCGCCATGTCTGACTGCACTGTTGCGTTTGCACCGGCACATAATGCCTAGGGTCAAAGATTCATTATTTTTGGGCATTGTTGGTACCAGGGATTAGCGTAGATGCTGCCTGGGTTTAGGCAGCCACAACTCCTCAATGCTATTTTTCTAGCTGATTCTGACTGCACGACTGCGTTCGCAACATGCGTATTATGGTATGGTCCAGTTTTCAGGCAAAACGGACGACGCCCGGGTTTTGGGTTGTCGGCCGTCTGGCAGGGCTCACCGAGAAAACCCTGCCTGCCAGAAAATAGGTTTATTTTCTGATTGGCTTAGAAACTGAGTAACAAGCTCTACAGAGCTGGGGGAGAGCTAGGATTTGGAGAGGTCACTCATTGTTTCTTATTCTCACTTCTTAATCAGTCATTTCCAGTTTTCAGCTCTTGTCTGGCGCTGACTCTAGCGCGCGCAGTTCTGAGTAACAAACACCAGAGCTCTCAGACTTAGGCTCTGGTGCAGCAGACTGAGGGGACAGCTTAAGCAACAAGCGTGGGTTCCCACACGCTGCATCAACAACGTTGCTGCCCCAACCTGCTGCTATAGGAGTTTTTCTAGCTTGGTATAAGAGCAAGAGCGAAGCAGAAGCAGCAAAACACCGGCGAACAGGTCAAGTCAACGCCGGTGGTCCCCAGAACGTGTTCGTGCAGGGGAAATGCTGTCGGAGTTTTTCCAGCAATGTTGACCTGCCGGGTGGCATCATCAAAATACTCCTGATGCGGGAGAAATGCTGCCCAAATGTTTTCGGCAGCACTGACCCCACGACGGTGGTAGCATTGGTGGACGTGCGGCTGGCACGCAGGACCAATGCTGGAGCGGCGTCGACGCACGCAGCAACGACACCAGGAATGTGACTGTGTTGTTGCCAGCACGGCAGCAGCAGGAGCAGCATGTAGCCAGCAACTAGCAGCAGCACCAGTAGCAAGCAACTGCTATTGCAGCAAACAGCAGCAGCACGCGGCAGCAGTAGCGAGAAGCAAGTAGCAAGTAGCAAGCAACAACAGCAGCCGACAGCATCAGCAGCAGCGAGCAGCGGCAGCAGCCGACAATAGTAGTAGTAGCATGTAGCAACAACAGTAACGTGCAACAACAGTGAGCAGCAGCAGCAACTGGCAGCAGCTAGCAACAGCCAGTAGCAGTCAGTAGCAGTAAGCAGTAGCAGTTACAGCAACTGCCGGCAGCAGCAGCAACAGTAGCTGCTCGTAGCTCGCTGCTTGCAGCAAGCAGTGAGCAGCGAGCAGCGAGCTCGCTCCTTGCAGCAAGCAGCAAGCAGCGAGCAGCTAGATGCGAGGTGCGAGCTCACAGCGAGCAGTGAACAAGGACGAACCAAAAAAACATCATGCAAGCTTGCAGGTGGCCCTATTGTAGCAGCAACAGACACCACAGTCGCTGTAGTAGCCGTAGCAGCTGTAGCAGCGGCATCAGCTGCAACAACAATAGCAGCAGCAACAATAGTAGTAGCAGCAGCTGCAGGAGTAGCACCTGCAGTAGCAGATGTAGCGGTAGCGGCAGTAGCAGCAGCAACATTTGCTATAGTAGCAGCAGTACCAGTAGCAATAGCAGAAACAACGGCATCTGCAACAAGAGCAACAGCAGCAGCTCTAGAACTGACGTAGCAGCGGTTATAGCAAGAGTGGGACAGTCGTTATTGATGTCAGCCACACTCAGCTGACGTCATTTCTGAAGTCACTACTGACGTGAGCAATAACAAAAAAAAACTCCAGCAACAACTCTGTAGATAACGCAGCAGCAGCTACTGACGTCAGCCATCCTAGGCTGCTGACATCATTGCTGACATCAGCAGCACACACACAAAAAAGGAGGGGAAACAAAGGACATCATGGCAGAGAATGAATAGGGGTCCTCCTTTATCAGAGGGCTCCCCCTTCCTACAACAACTACAACAATTATAACAGCAGAAGTTGTCGTCGCTGTAATAGCAACAGCAGCAGCAATAGTTGTAGCAGCAACTACAGCGGCCACAGCAGCAGCCGCTACAGTAGCAGTAGCAGCAGCTGCGGTAGCACTAACAACAGCTACAACAAGCGTAGTAGTAGTCGGTACACTAGCATCAACAACTACAGCAGTAGTAACAGCCATGGAAGCAGTAGCAGCACCAGCCACAATAACACCAACACCTCGTAGGCTCTGTTGTCGGTCATTTTGGCTTGACAGATCCGCTTGCCGCTTTGCACGAGCAGCTCAAAACGCTGACACAACAGCTAGCAGCACTACAGTTGCCGACACAACTTTCCTAATAGCAGCCGCAGCAACAAGAGTAGCATGAGCAAGCACCTTTTGTTCTACCCTCGTACGCAAGCCCTGCACTATCATATGTCATGCAGTACCTGGCACAGCAACACACCCAGCGCCAACAGCAGATAGTGACGTTAGTCCTACACCCCACTCTGGGTGCTGACCAAAGGCCGAAGGACTTCAAAACCCCACCGCCGCCACTTCAGGCTGGCAAGAAGTTCCAAAGCTGGGAGCTCAGCGTCTAGATCTGGGCACAGGATGAGGGCATGTGGCCCTACTACATCCTACCCTTCGACTCCAACCAGGCCGACCAGGTATATGACACCGGTTGGGCCGTGCGTGCCCTCGTCCCTGTTGTCCCTCCAACCGCACGTCTTGCCCTTGAGCCCTTTCTCGACAACCTCACCACTGGCGCACTCCCTGACCCCGCAGCAGCGTGGCACGTACTTACGCTGCATCATCGTCTGTCCAGTGACGCCGAGACCAGCCGCCTGATCTGGGAGTTAAACTCCCTCCGCATGGGGGAGACCAAGACGGTCACCCCCTATTGGTAACGCGCAAAGAACATCCTGCGCCGCCTCGAAGACATTGTGCCACCCCCTCCCTCCGTGTTCCTGACCATCAAGCACATCGCCACTGACGTTTTCTTCAACGTCTTCGTCCACTGCTCACAGGAGGTCCTCGTCGTGATGGCTGTCCAGGATACCCTTATTCCCTGGGCATACGAGCTCCTCCTCCGCATCAAGGAGGCTCTTCGGGAGTCACATATACATCGTACAGAGTCCCTTGCCTCTCTTGTTGTCACCTCAGTGGCTGTTACCACCCCATCAGCAACAACGTCTTCCGGTACCTCCTCTTCCGGCAAGAAGAAGCATAGAGGCAAGAAAGGCAAGGGTCTCCAATAGAATTCTAGCGGGTCCGGTGGAGGCAGCCTCGTCTGCCACATCTGTGGCTAGTCAAGACACGGGTAGTACACGTGTCCACTCACGACTGACGAGGCTCGCGTCATCGCCACCATGCGTCGCCAGCGTGAGAGGCGCCTTGCCACCGCTGCCATGGCTGTCACTACTCCTGCTGCATCCGCACCGCTCACGACGGCTCCATCGTAGTATCTTGTGCAGCCGTCCGCGCCTGCTCCTCCGTCACCGGCACCTTCCTCCTTCTTCTTGGAATTCGGTGCCGTCATACCAAAGTCGGACTACTCTGTCAGACCCTCCATCCGCAAGCGTCAGTTGGAGCAATTCATCGCACTCCACCTCAGCCTTCCTCGCCCTCCTCCCCAGGGAAGTGCGAGTTGCATTGTCGTGGGTTCCACTGCCCTACCCTGCATGACGGAGAGTGTATTGTGGTCGTGCCCTATACCTTTTTCCACTCCATCCTCTGCCATGCCCTTCCTACCTTCTCCTCTTCGTGATGATGTCACCTGGCTAGAGGACTAGCAGTTCCGGTTCGCACCCTCGTCCACCGTGTTCGCGTCGGTCGCCCACTGCCATGTGACTGTCAGCGACCTGGCCACACTGGTTCAGGATCTGTCAAAGACCTGGATCATTGACTCCGGGGTGACGCATCATCCCGGTGACACATGATGGCCTCGCGCGATGCCTTCAGTGTCCTCGGTCCCGTCACCGATGTCTTTGGGGTTCTCACGGGTTCTGGTCAGGTTCTACCCGTTCGTGGTATTGACGTCATTCGTTTCCGTGGTCCTGCTGGTGATGTCTTTGTGACTGATGTACTCGTTGACCCTGGCCTTGTGCTCAGCCTCCTGTCTGTCACCGCCCTTGATTGCATGAGCATGGACGTTCTGCACTTTCCTGGTGTTGGCACTGTGTCGTTGCATCCATCAGGTCGTGTCATTTTGCATGCCACTGCCCGTGGCAACTTGTGGCACATAACGCGTGTGTCCGCTTCTACCTCTGTCCCCTCCTCATCGGTCGACTCTGGCCACGTGTTTGTTACTAGAACACTCTCTCCGCAGCACACACATCTCCTACATTGTTGCCTCTGTCACGTCCACTCTGCCGCTTTTGACAGCATGTTTCGCAGGCAGCCAGCCACAGGCCTTGATCTAGCTTCCTTTCATGTCCCACTGAGTGCATTAATTACACTCAAGAGAAGATACACCATTCCACATACCCCCTGTCTGCCTCTCAAGTGGCTGTCCCACTTGATTTGGTTCACTCTCATGTTATGGGTGCCCTCCCAAAAACTTCAGTCGGAGAGCACGGTTGTTATGTCCTGACGCTTATGGACGACTACTCTCGCTATCGCTGGGACTTTTGCCTTTGGCAGAAGAGCAATGTTGCTCCCACCATTTGGGACTGGCTTGTCCGTGGTGAGCGCGAGTGTGGCCGCTCTCTCTATCGCTTCTATTCTGATCGCGGGATTGAGTTTTGGGGGATACCACACTCTTCCTCGCATCCCGTGACGTCCATCATGAGACGTCTACGCCTTACATACCAGCCTTGAACGGTGTCTGTAAATGGTGGAACCGCACCATGGCCGACGCCATCCGCACCATGCGGGTCGATTCCGGTCTCTCTGACAGATTCTACTTTGAGGCCATGACCTACATGACGGGGATCTGGAACCAGATTTTCAACGGACCCATTCCCCGTTAGTCCACACCATACCAACACTGGTGTGGAGAGCAAGCCGGCCTCCATCCGGCCTGCGTCTGGGGCTATGTAGCCATTGTCTGGTTGCCTGCCCCACACCAGGGTGGCAAGCTTGAGCCTCGTGGCCGTCCCTGCATCTTCCTTGGCGTCTCACGTCAGTCAAAAGCATGGAGTTTTTGGGATCCCATCCGGCACTGCATCGTCGAGTCCTGGGAATCCCTCTTCTTTGAGGACTTGTTTCCCCCCGACCTCGTTCGCTCTGGCGCGTCGATGTTCCCCTCGTCGCATGGGGGAGTAGTGGGTCCGTCCTCCGTCCAGCCGCGTCTGGGCATCCCATCGTCTACACCCACGAGCCCCTCAGGGCCAGCTGCCCCGTCCATGTCAGCCAGTCCCTCAAGGCTGGCTGCCCCGTCCGTGTCCACCAGTCCATCAGGACCGACTGCCCCATCCTGTCCGCCAGCCCTTGGGACCGGCTGCCCCATCCGTGTCCGCTAGCCCCTCAGGGCCGGCTGCCCCGTTCATGTCTACCAGCCCCTAAGGACCGGCTGCCATGTCCGTGTCCGCTAGCCCCTCAGGGCCGGCTGCCCCGTTCGTGTCCGCCAGCCCCTTAGGGCCGACTGCCCAATCCGTGTCCGCTAACCCCTCAAGGCCGACTGCCCCGACCATGTCCGCCAGCCCCTTAGGGCCGGCTGCCCCGTCCGTATCCGCGAGCCCCTCAGGGCCGGCTGTCCCGTCCGTGTCCGCAAGCCCCTCAAAGCCGGCTGCCCCGTCCGTGTTCGCCGACCCCTCAGGGCCGGCTATCTTGTCCGTGTCCGCTAGCCCTTCAGGGCCGGCTGTCCCGTCCATGTCCACCAGTCCTTCAGGGCTGGCTGTCCCATCCGTGTCCGCCAGCCCCTCACGGTCGGCTGTCCCATCCTTGTCCACCAGTCCCTCAACGCCGGCTACCCCGTCCGTGTCAATATGCTACACGCGTTGTCCGGACGGGAGCCTTCTACCCAGGCCGACAGTGAGCACTTAGGCCGTCCCCTCACGCCCTCTCGCGCCACAACCCCCTGTCACCCCACGAGGCTCCTTGCATCCTGTCAGACCCATGTCCACACTCATGAGTGAGGACCCCTGTACCAAGGCACTTGGCTTGGCCACACTGTCAGTCATCACTGACCTACATCCCGGATCAACTTTGGACTGTGCCTTGCTCCATCAGGAGCACTGGTATACCATTACGGCCACGCTCACGCATATGCTACCAGAGGCGCGGGACGCGCATGCCCTTACTGTCCACCTCACGGAGCAACCAGAGGACCGAGCCACCCTACGTGAGGCTCAAGCGTCTCCAAAGGCCGCTCATTGGGAGGTTGCATGCGCCGACATGCTTGCCGCCATTTGGCAACATCACATCTATGATTTCGTCGACCTCCTCCCGGGTCGTAAGGTCATCGGCACTAAGTGAGTTCTCCGGCCAAATTGGAAGCCAGACGGGTCCCTGGACAAGTACAAGGCCTTTCTTACAGCCAAGGGGCTTGCTTACGTCCCTAGGATCGATGTTCCTGGCGACGACGACGCGTCAAGACATTGCGTTCCCCGTCGACCTCCTGGCACAATTCTCTCAAGAGTCGCGTCACCTCAACTTCGAGGCCATGATCGGAGTACTACGCTATGTCGTCTCTACCCCACGATGAGGCCTCATGTTCCGTCGACGGCCGTCCGTTGTGGCAACGGGATACACCAACAGTGACTAGGCCAGCAGTCCGGACAGTAAGAGTCGTACTGGGTGGAACTTTCTTGTTGGTGGAACGGCTATATCCTAGCATAGTGGCAAGCAAGGCTGCATTACGCACAGCACTACTGAGGCTGAGTGTGTGGCCCTTGGTTCTAGCGCTTGTGAGAGCGTGTAGCTACGCCGCCTGTTGTCCGAGTTGCGTCAGTCAGTCCTGTCCATCACACTACACTGTGACAATGAAAGTGCCATGGCCATTGCTGACAATGACGGCATGCATGACACTCGCACAAAGCACATCAATATCGAGTATCACTATGTGCGTTCCTTGTTGCATGAAGGCAGCATCAACATTGTAAGGGTTGAGACAACACGACAATTGGCTGACATTTGGACCAAGGCAAAGAAGCGTGACTCGTTCAAGAAGGCTGTGAGGGCGGTCGGTGTGCGTCCGTGAGGTTCTCACTCTCTCCCTGTCCGCTTGGTCTCTGTGCTCTCTACTCGCCTATGTGCACTGCGCCTGTGAGTCAAGAGGGAGTGTTGGTTTTTCACACATCTCTCACTTGTACTCTGTTGCGTTCTCCTGGCTTGTGTACATCGGCATGCAGATGACTGACGTCAAGACACGGCGCTGCTGGAGTGTTGTCTGGTGGAGCCGACGCACGTCGAGGCCTACACGCAGTTTGCTAGAGCCTCCTCCCTCCAACGTGCTCAGCTCCATTTGTAGACCTCCTCGGCAGTGGTGTCACTGGTAGTCACTATTGCTACATATGCTGTCAGCACGCATCCAAAGCCGTGTCAAACTGCACTGTTGCGTTTGTAGCGGCATATTATGCCTAGGGTCCAAGTTTCATGATTTTTTGGCACTGTTGGTACCGGGGATTAGCATAGACGCTGCCTGGGTTTAGGCAGCCATACCTCCTCAATGTTATTTTTCTAGCTGATTCTGACTGCACGACTGTGTTTGCAGTGTGTCTATTATGGTAGGGTCCAGTTTTCAGGCAGGACGGACGACGCCCGGGTTTTGGGCTGTCCGCCGTCTGGCAGAGCTCACCGAGAAAACCCTGCCTGCCAGAAAATAGGTTTATTTTCTGATTGGCTTAGAAACTGAGTAACAAGCTCTACAGAGCTGGGGAGAGCTAGAATTTAGAGGGGTCTCCCATTGCTTCTTATTTTCACTTCTTAATGAGTTGTTATTCCAGTTTTGAGCTGTTGTCTGGCACTGACATTGGTGCGCGCAGTTCTGAGTAACAAACACAAGAGCTCTAAGACTTAGGCTCTGGTGCAGCAGACTGAGGGGACAGCTTAAGCAACAAGCGTGGGTTCCCGCACACTGCATCAACAATGCTGCTTTCCAAATCTGCTGCTACAGGAGTTTTTCTAGCTATCGCCTGGTAGTTAATGCGTCAACACCCGAATCGCCTTTATCCCCCAGTGTCGTGCTCTGATATCAAGTGTTACACTGAGCGGAACGTATGTGGTTCACAGGGATGAGGTGTGGGACAAAGACGATTTGGGTGTTTGGGACAAAAGGGTAATTTATATTGAGTAGTAAGTCTACTTTGATGACAAGTATCGACTGGGTCGAGGACATATGTACAATGGTGAAAAATGAGAATGAAGCATAAGTTGGGTCATCAGCGTTCAAGCTGAGCGACGCCTGCAAGGTCACATTGTGAGTGATGCATTGGAGAAGCTCTGTCGAGAAGTCACGGGACTTTGAGAACATTGCAATGCTTCTTTCTAAAATTCGAGCGTCGTTGAGAAGTTGAGCAAATGATACCAAAACATCGATATGGTTTGAGACACTGTCGTCCATCTTTCTGGAAAGGGGTCGAAGTTGTCGAAATTTTTTGGCATTGGAAGTCGGGGCAGCTGGCCAAAGTTGTTGAAGTTTGTTAGCCAAACATACCTCTATGCCCTCTTATCTTCCCCCCATGCACAGACATGTACTGATTAAATAACAATGGCTTCACCTAGGGAGGTGGCGTGCGAGCCCACCATGATTGGTGCCTCTGGCGTCATGAAGCGACTTCTCGACCCAGGAGTGTCGACTGGCACATGCATGGCCATTGCAAGACTTTCCATCTTTGTTGCGGTAGATGCTAGGGCGTTCGTACATTCTCATTGCCATGCCAGGGCACGGCAATGAGAATGTACTTTGGGGGAGTTGCATATTTCTCCCTGCATCATGCTTGCCTGATTCTAAGTGCTTTGGGGGAGTTGCGTATTTCCCCGGTGCTGATCCTGAGGGGGCCACCGTACCGGTTTTGGCCGGAACTGGTGAGTAGTGGCCCTTGGTTTAATACCGAGTGGTTGGGCTCCATCCCCGGGTGGTGGCATGGCTCACCCAAGCGTGATGCTTGGTGTGGGTGCGTGCTCACCTGTTCTAACTCTCCCACTCCCCCTCACTCTAACTATCCTTCTGAATCAACTCTAAGGCAAGCGATTTTACCGCGTCTATGGTGTGTCTCGTGCTATGGTGTCTTCTCTCGCCATATCACACACACTTTCCCCAAGAAGTTACCTAGCAACTACTGGTATCAAAGCCATGGGGTTCCCCCCCTACTGCTCATTGCTCCTGGACCCGTGACCCATTCGCTAGAGGCTCGGCGCCATTGGTAGGCTTGCAGCAGTCTCGCCACTTACCACTACCGACATTCTTTCATCCGTGCAGCATCATCACATACCACGTCTCTGGCACACAACAGCTTGTGCCTAGAGGTGGCACAACAATCTACGCCCACCATGTGTCTTTACTGTAGGGGCCACACCGTGTGACCGTTCGCACCCGCGGACGACCGTCCATCTCTCAGCTTCTCACAACATCTTCCCGTCCATGACCTTCTACCTTCTCCACAGGTGGACCTGCCATTCTCGTTTTGGCCCCCCACCATATCGCAGCACTCTCCGAGTGCTTGGCCTTCGACTTACGTGCTAGGAGCTCCTAGCTTTTCCCCCAACAGCACCCTGTCGCTACGGCTTACTACCTCTACGCTCAGAGCACTCTGATCCAACTACCTCTACTGTCTTGCGGCGGTCTGTCACATTACCGTGCCCGTGCATCCTCGCCTCACAGCACCACATGGCAACCAAATCTCTTGGATATGCTCTCAGCCACAGCAGCAGTCATACTGCATTCACCACTGCTTGACGGTCTACCACACGACGAGCTGGACTCCCCTCATACAACCGCACGCCACGCTGATCACGGATGGGAGGATCCAAACCTCCTCGACCCACCTCCTTCAACTGACAACGACACTTCATCGTGGGCCCGTATGCTGGAGAGTTCCTACTGGCGTGACAACATTACTCCATCAGTTGAACGCGAGGAAGAGGAGATTGATAGGCACGTGTATACGGTGGAAGACCTTCCTGCGTCTCCCCCTCTTCCCTCTAACATGCACCCTCCTCGTGATCCACAGTCGTCAAACCCTGCTTCTGCTCCCGATCCCACTCCTACTTCATCTCCAACGGAAGCC
>SZWC01004625.1:71208-91208 GCA_023375785.1 Penium margaritaceum
TGTCAATCCCAACAATGTCAATCCCAACGATGTCAATCCCAACAATGTCAATCCCAGCAATGTCAATCCCAACAATGTCAATCCCAACGATGTCAATCCCAACAATGTCAATCCCAGCAATGTCAATCCCAACGATGTCAATCCCAACGATGTCAATCCCAACGATGTCAATCCCAACGATGTCAATCCCAACAATGTCAATCCCAACAATGTCAATCCCAACAATGTCAATCCCAACAATGTCAATCCCAACAATGTCAAGCTGGCAATGGCTTTCTCAGACTGACACTGCTACCCGGCATTGGCATTGCCAGCCTGGCAATGCCAGCCCTGAATTGCCAGCCTGCCATTGTCTCATGGAGGTAGAACGATGTCCACCTTGCTCGTTAGCGAACCAAAATGCAGTCCAAACCATTCATTGGCAGGCGTCACCCATCCTGCATCGTCTTCTAGCGAACTCGACCACAATGATCCACACTTCTCTCGCCTCCACAACAGCTCGCATCCATTCCAATCAGACGGTTTGCACAACGTTTCAAGAAAGTGAACATCTACTGGCGACTGGCGACTGGCGACTGGCACGTGACGACCACTCACGTCAAGCTCCAGGGCGCGAACGCCGCCGTCCAGCTGCTGCGTGAGGCTCTTGTGCGTGTACCGCCACGCCTTGGTGGCGGGGATGAGAGTGTTGGCGAGCGAGAGGAGGCTGGCGCTGGGCTGCACGTGGTAGCTGTTGTGCACGCCCACCAACTGCACCTGGTCCAGCCGCGGACTCAGCCGCTGTGGGGCCCACCAATGCAAGAGGAGGGGCGCNGCGTACTGCCATGCCCCAGCGAGGGTGAGGGCGAGGGTGAGGAGGAGGGAGGCCGTCGTCGCCGTCAGGGCGGTCGGCATGGTCGGCGAGGGTGTGCGCCTGTCGAAGATCGGATGCGGAGAGATGGGGACTGATGCGGATTGCGGATACGCTGCGACAATGCGTGTGGATCACGTTGCCTCCCACTTGTGTTACCAAGAAGCTGGACGCCTTCGGTAGCGCTTGACTACATCGAGTTGTTGCTTTTGAAGGTCATCCCGCCGTGGTCGGGACGGCCGTCGCAGCTTTCGGAGGCAGTAATGGACCGGTGGTGTAGGCAGCGGCGCCGGTGGTGTCGTGGGCACTTGCGGGAGTGACCGGCGAAGCCATCACCCCTCCGAAGGCGCAGCCATCAGCTGAAGCCATCGCCGCAGCCATCGACGGCGTGCTGCCATCAGCTTAAGCCATCGCCGCAGCCTTCGACGGCGTGCTGCGCCGCTCTCTCGTGTGCTCATGCGGTCTCACCGCGTGTAGTCCCTCCTGTCTGTGCACTCGCGAGAGCGCGGCCCCACAAGAGTACGGCGGTGATCCAAACTTGCCGCAGTCCGCTTACGATGGACGACGACGGCAGCACTGGGCCACGCTGAGGGAGGGGGGGGGGGGGGCAGTTGTGATAATACAAATTCTCGAGGACTTCAGGCGGCAAGCTTGCGGATAGTGTCCGGGAGGGGTAATTGTAGCTGGGTCGCCGTGAAGGATGATCTGCAGATCAGCTCATACCAGGATCTACACCCTTGTAATCGTCCGCTAACGCGTCGGACTGAAACCGCAGGAACCGAGAGATCCTCGATTCGGCTTTCTCGATGGAGAACGTGCGCAAGGGTAATGCTGGCTCTTCGAGGTTGGAGCACCCAGTGGCCAAAACGTGAGGGCTCCTTTTGACTTCAACACACGGCCTGGACAATGCCGCGGCATTGTCACACGAATGACGAAGTATGGTTGACTGACCCCACTCTTGCCTCGCACATGTCCATCAAAGTGAATTGAGCAAAACAAATCATTCGAGACTACATTTTCCCACAATTTACTATTGACCGGGACCGACCGCCGACCCAACCGCTGACTTGGTGCGGCCAGAGGGGTGAGTAAATGCAGCTATGTTGTCCCCGGCTGTGTTGTACACTCCGAAAAGCCCCCAAAGATGTTGGCGAACGTGCAAAAGCGGTGGGCTCTTCGGGTCAGACAATCCCAGAATAAGATCCCGACCACTTTCTAGATTCATTGAACCCAAATCATAACCAACTGCGGCGGAAGGGCTCCCCAGGCACCTAGACAAGCCTGGGTTTGAATCTAGCCCATGAAGGACATTGGTTTCAATTGAGGGCTCTTTCAGATAAATTTGGAGAGACGAGTGAGGTAGGAAAAATTATATGCAACTGTTCAAAAAAAATAGACAAGCAATTTCATCTCCAACATTCCATGTTTTCCTAATCATACATCTTCATCATCACCAAGGTCTCAAATTTCAGATTTTTCCCTTTTCCCCATTCTAGAAATCATCATCTTCAAGCTCTCAATCTGTGCTACACCCCATTCTCACGATGCCCTTGTATTTTTAAGAAGGCCTTTGCAATATCCCAAAATTTAAGAAGACAAATCATATACTTTTTGTAGTTTCAATGTAATTTTCAAGATAAATTTGTCCTATAGTGCATTTAATTAAATTAAATAGTCTTAAAAAACTATCATTATTGACCCAAAAAATTGGTTCGTGAAAATCAAAACGTGTTTATCTCATAGTCATTCCTTAGACGTGCCTGGTTGTCTCGTCCCTTTCAACCTGAACTTATATTTAAAGCACGTGCTGCCAACATTTTGTTACCTGAATTTTGTACAAAAGTTCATAAAGACCGCACATGAGCATTGTCACAATTAAATTCATGTCCCAATGTGCTCCAAACTTTGAAGTTTCGCGCCATTCAGTCGAGGTTATTTTAAAGCGTTGCCCCGACCTTTGGTGTCCTGTTAGAACATTCCAATGAGTTTGACCACTTCACGCATGTTTCCAGAAACTATCGCGGGCCGTATCGATGCCTCCATACCATTTTGTCGACTTCTCGACGGCACTATACTTTCATATGGACATGCCTCAACGTTCTTAAACCCCTCAAACTCTTGATTCACTTTCTCAAAGCAGCCTCACAAAACGCATCATCGAATGCGGCACTAAATTTAGCGTCCAACACCCAATCTATGCCTCTCTTGTTTCTACCGTTTTATACATGCACTTCGCAGCTCCACGCTTGTCATTACATTACGCTTCCTCCTAATCACAAGCAGTCTAATTGTCTCGATTCCACAAATTTTCTTCTACTTTGCACCTCTTCCACATTGTGCTTTGTTTAACACTTCATACATGAGTGCATCATTCCTTGAAAGGTAACCAATGACTTATCTTCAAGGCATCAACCTCGCACAAGTCTTTGGCGTACTCTTTGGTCCAAGATAACCCTAGAAATAATGACAACAACAATGAAAGAGTGAGCGCACCCAACCACAGGTAACAATATTCCGTGAAGACTTTGGTGATGAGGACCAGTAACCCGCAGCACACAACAATCTCCAAGCGAACAACGCAATGGTCGCAGGTTCTGCACTTAATGGCGCAACTCCAACAACTTCGAAGACCAATCCGGTGACGGACCCCTCGATCTCGACAAACATTTTGCCTCCGCATGTGTCTTTCAGGACGACACCAGGCGCGATGGGAGGCACCTCCTGACATGCTCGTAGCAATGAAGAGCTATACCGAACATTGTAGCAACTTGAGAGCATAAAGAACCATCTTCTCCAACATCTGATTGTGACTACGGAAGAGCTTCTGAATACACACACAACGAAGACAATACCCATCAAGGGAACAAACCAACTGTGGAGTGAACCCCAAAACCTAACTATTGCTGCCGCAATTGTTCAAACCTGTAAAATCCAAAGGACCGACAGTTTGGATGCATCCAACGTTATTTGTAGTGTGCTTCACCAGTTCCGGAATCAACAATGACAAGTAGAAATTTGACCTTGCAACCTCGTTTTTGCATTGCACATCATTATGCTGGTGGTCTGATCTAAAGCCCATCCACCAGTAGCAAGAAATTGGCAAAGTTGGATTAACGGTTTAGGCAATTGCTCTAACACTGCCAAACATAGGTTATCTATCTCTCGAGGACATAAGTATGAAATGGCACAATTATTTGACTAGATCGACTTTACCTGGAAAATCCATGGCTAAATCACAGCCTTCAACGCTTGCATCGATACCTCTTTTTTTACGGAGTTGACTTGATGTTTTCACAATACCATCATTGGCAATAACATTACCCCCAACCAACTTTGTTTCCACAACATCAGCATCAAACATGATATCCAATGGGCAATCGCAATATTTGGAATCCAATGCTACCTTTATGTGAATTATTACAAGAGCTGATTACATCGACAACAACGCTTGGATACAAGAATCCACTGGCTGGAGATCCCAAAGTCACAATCAACATGATGACAGAAAACGTCTTAGTTGACGGAAATCTCGTCTCCAACAGAGATCGGCGCTGTCGATCGACGCGGCCAATGGTTGTGCTCGATTTTCAGGAGGCCAGTCATATATTGCGTAACTGTTTAAAGGAGTAGCAGTACGCCAAGGGCAAGAGTAAACAACGAACATCTTGTCTAGTTGAGAAATAATACACCGACTGATCGTCCATCTGTACGGCTCTCCATGCTACAGGCAAGGATTCATGATATCGCAAAGTTCGACAAGGGATATAAGGACGACCAACCAATGATACCAATACGGGTGGTGCAACCAAGGGATTTAAAAAGTCGTAAAACAGCACTAGCACTACTGGATGGAGGATACTCTCACGGTTAAGCAATGACATGGTTCGGAAGCTGGGTTCGTAGACCGGACCAGAGGTGTTTGAAAGGCAGTGGCGGACGATTGAAGATTTGTCGATACATCGAGCTACTATAATGGGAAATCCAAGAACGACGGGATGTAACTTGCCATAGATCTTGTCCAGTTAGTTGCTACAACTCATCCTAGACAATATTCCACGTATCCGCACAATCTACATCGGACTAGAGTAGCAACATTGTCTAAACCAACATTAATGATAGATTGCAACACTGGTCTCTTGTCAAGCGACCCACAACATAACAACGGTTTTGAGTCGTAGTATAGGACAGTTTGGTAGAGGAACTACAAATCGCAAGCCAAATTACAGACCTGACATGTTGGAGTATAACCAAGCAGTATGTTTGGCTCCAAGGTCAAGTGTGGCTAGTCCACGTTGAACCAGGGGAAGTAGAGGACATTCCAATAGTAGTAGTAATATCAATGGCCTCATCAACCTCAACACATGAAATATTTGTAGCAATACACGAGGATCTTGCACCACTAATCAAGGATTTTGAAGGGGTTTCACCCAAAAGACTACCTCAAGAATTACCTCCGCAACATAGAAAAGATCATTAGGTATATGTAAAACTAGACTATAGACCGTCGGTGAAGGGAACCTGGCGCATGAGTCGCCACGAGCAGAACCAAGCTGAACAAAAGGTTGGATGAGATACTTGGTTGGGGTTTGCTCATGCCATCCACATGACCATATGGTGCACGTATACTCCTGGTGAGAGAGGAAACTTGAGAGATGTGGATTGAGAGATGTGTGTTGAACAACATCACCATCAAGAACCACCATATGTTGAATTGTTGTAGTGCAATTACTTTTAGTGCGGAAACTTTTGCCACATCGCGCGCGATTGTTGGAGTGCAAAAAAGGGTGGCGACAAGGGTAAGAAGCAAGGGAAGGGATAGCAAACCAATACGGACATAGAGCAGGTGAAAAGGGAATCAAGAAACAAGGAGAGTTGGGATGAAATGGTTTTATTCCTGACTTCTCTTTATCCAAACTACGAATTAGCCACCAATGTATACTCCTTCTCGGAAACAAGGGGATCTTCAAGATCAAGGCATGAGAAAGACGCAGTCCATAGTCCTCTTGAAGGTGTGAGTGAAAGGTATAGAGAGAAAGATAGGGAGTCTGATGGATTGTGGCGCAAGCTAAAGTTTTGTGAGCTTTAAGTGAGTTTTGTACTCAAGAGGAAGAAGCGGATTTCAAATGAGTGGAAAACACAATGAAGGTGGGATACATGGCCTTTTCTCTCGTTATTTTCATGGACAAACATCACACAATGACCGTCTACTGGGTGTTTCTGGTGAAGGATAAAGATGTGATATTTGTTTTTTATTTTCCATTGTCGACTGGGAGGTACGTACCATCTCAGTCAAGCTCGGAGACAAGGAGTACCTCCTACCTACGTAGTCGGAGGAAGAGGCCACTGAGGAGGTCACCTGTGAGGAGGAAGTACTACGAAGTCGGTGCCTTGCAATAAGGTGATAATATGCACAATGCTTAGCTTGGTGTGTATCAAGTACATAATTTGGGAACATGAGCATGTCATTTGTTGTGTTCATGTGAGATGTGGAGGATTTTTATGATGAACCAAAGGTTGCGACACCTGACACATTACATATTACTACTTGTAAGCAGCTGCAGGCCCATGGCACTTTTTTTGTGGCACCCAAGAGAATCCATAATGTGCGTACATAGTTTGAGGATGTGTTCCCCTACACCCTCCTAGCAGGTCTGCCACCGCAATGGACCATGGACCATCACATTAATCTCAAACGTTGAGCGTGGCCACTTATTCATACAATGTACCGCATGAGTGAAGTGAAAATGCAAAAGCTCAAAAATTAACCAACCAGGACGATGGAACAAGGCCATAACCGCACCTCCTTGTCTTAATAAATTGCACCTGTGTTATCCTCAAAACAAAATTGATGGGGAAGATGCTCATGTGTGTAGAATACCAGGCATTGAATAAGTTGAAGATTAAAACCATGACCTGTTTCCACGATCCAAGGAGCTCTTTGGTGAGGAGTGAGCAGCTAAATTCCTCACAAAGATTGGCCTACAATATGGCTTCCACCAGATATGTATTGCAATAGATGGTCTAGAAAAGATGACCTTTCACACCCGCTATGTCCACCCCGAGTTCCTCGTGAAATCCTCTCAGGTTCACCAATGCACCGGCTGTCCTCATGGAATGGATAAACTTCTTCAGAATTTCTTGGATGAATTCATGGTAGTATACCATGATGACATAAAAATGGCACAGGAGGACAAGACGCATGCCACAAAGGTGCTCGAGATCTTGAGGATTTTCGGCAAAGGTTTCAAAGTGTGTGTTTTTGGTGGAGATAGTTTAATTTTTTGACACATCATTAGATATGCGTAATGTGCGCGTCATGCAATTGTGGCTGAAGCTACCTTATTTGCACAATGTGCAAGTTATTCTTCGTGTTGGCAGATACTATTGTAGGTTCATAGTTGGCTATGCAGGAC
Source organism: Penium margaritaceum (assembly GCA_023375785.1). Lineage (NCBI taxonomy): Eukaryota > Viridiplantae > Streptophyta > Zygnematophyceae > Desmidiales > Peniaceae > Penium > Penium margaritaceum. Next base: position 78,472 of record SZWC01004625.1, read on the forward strand.
TGGTGGTGCCAACCTCCAACTTCAATCATGAGGAACGTGTATAGAATTGATAATTCAACCAGCAAGAAGCCATAGAGGATCTCATAAAGGCTGTGAACTCCATGACGGCCTTGCACTTGGCCGACGACTGCCAAGAATTTGAGATGGAAACGGATGCATCAGACTTGGGCATTGGTGGTATATTTTTGTAGGGATTTGACATCGGTTTGCAACACGTTACCTACTACTCATGGAGGTTATGTAGAGAAAATCTTAACCATGCCATCCATGAAAACGAGATGCCTATTGTAGTTGCAACCCTCATGAATTATCACTGCTACTTCAAGCATGGAAAATGCATAGTCTACACCCACTACCACACGTTAGAATATTACAAGGTGAAGCTGAATCCAAGCCAGTGTCAAGTGTGTTGGGTGGAGTACCTCAATGTACACTTGGACTATACGATCATCCACCAACAGGGTCGCATCAACCTAGCCAATGCTCTATCATAGCGATCGGACCTCGAGATGGGGGCTTCATTTCCCCACCATCCACAATGATAATTTCCTTGTAAAGTTCCTTGCATAGAGGTATGAGGTACATGGGGAGTATGAATCTTGAATACTTTGGCAACAGGTGGTGGTTTCACAGTGCCAAGAGTTTGGCAGCTCATTTTTAAAACGAGTTCCATGACAATGGCCTGAGAAGCCACGTTGCCCACCAACAAGAGATCAAAGACGATGGCTCTCTTTTATTGGTGGCCCACCATAATGTTGAAGGTGGCTGAATTTTTCTAGAGTTGTGACGTATCGAAATTTCACAAGGCGCGGTGGGAAAAGGTCCCGGATCTCCTCTAACTCATGCCTATTCCCAAAAAGTTGTGGTTTCTGAGGACTTCATCACCAGCATACCAAAGACAATGGCAGGTCATAATGCGGTGTTGACGGTGGTAAATAATTTTAGAAAAATGTCAAGTTTCACCGCAACACAGTGAGCGTGTAGGGCATGGCTTGGGTGTTCACGGGGCACATGATACGCCTCCGTAGTATGCCACAGTCCATTCTAAGCAACCATCACCCACACTTAAAAAGAAAGTTCTGGCAAGAATTCATGCAGTGGCATAGAAGCAAGATACTTCTATCGACCAGTTTTCATGCACGAAATAACAAACACCTGGAGCGGATAAACCAGAATCAGGAGTAGCTCCTCCATACAGTTGGTGACCCGGACGAGGTGCCATGGGACCAACGGCTACCATTCACGGAATTTTCATGCAACTCTGTCAGTTTTTCCTCCACTGGCAAGGCGTGATTCTTTTGGTGTACACGACGGTGTCCATTGTACTCCTTGCTTTGCACATTGTGAGCAACCTGCTCGAGGATGTCCACCACTTGTGACTTCAAGAAGATTTAGGAAGCGACATGGCAAGCACCGGCAAAGGTGCAAGAGCAGATAAAACACAAGAAGGTTGCTGTCATGTAGACACAACATTCAATTTGGTGATTGTATTCTTTGCAAACTTGCACAATGTCAAGCAGCGTGGGGTCCATTCACAAAAGTTGAAACCCTGGTGGTTTGTTCTATTCAAGGTGTTAAAAAAACGGACAACCGCAGCGGTGTGCTTGACTCTTCCCCCTTCCATGTCTGTCCACAACGTATTCCAGAATTCCAAGATAAGTTCCATGATGATCTGGTCGAGGATTTTCCTAGCTGCAGATCCTATCCTCCCCACCGGTGATCATTAAGGATGAGCAAGAGTTTGAGGTGGAGCCCATCCTTCACTGTTGACACAAGAACCTAGTCAAGTGGAAAAGCTATGACATGTTCCATTATCCACTGGAACATGTTCACAATCTCACTATTGGTGGGGTGAATTCTATCTTCCAAGAGTGCCACAGACAAACTGAGATGACTCGTTTTAAAGGGGACAGAGTGTAAGAATGATAATTCCTACAACAATGATCACAACTTGAGACTTAATTCAACATACAATCTGAGTGTGGACTTGGAATGTACCAGAAAAATCATTCAATATTGGTCCAGTAATGGGGTCAATCAACAAAGGTTGAGGACGTTATGCCTGGCCAAAGGTTGGACCAGTCGAGGGGAAATCAGGTGACGTGAATTCATCCCCAAGAACCAGGGCTTGACCCTTGGAAGAACCAACAAGGCCAGAGCATGCCTTGGTGGCCGGTAGTTAAATACATAAAAAATCAGTGAGGATCAAAAGCACTTCATAATAGTGCCCCAATGTGATATCTTGATCCAGGGAGTTTTGAGCGGTTGTCATTGCCACTAGTTGTGCTGCTCGTGACAGATTTCTATGGTTCACAAAAACAGCTATACCTGGGCCGTTCCTCCATGGGATGATACTATCCCTGGTAAATTTTCAAAATGGGAAGATGATTTGCATGATGCTAAGGCAATAGTGCGCATTTATGCCTAAACAAAGCCGCAAGTAGTCTTAAAATCTTGAATTACCTTAGCTGTATCATCATGTACATATAGTCTAGTATGCTGACACTCCAATAACAAGTATAGTTTTCTTCAATAGTGGGGCCAACAATGGCAAGATTAGGATAAAAACCACAGCCAGGATTGCTCATTTTGAGGATGTACGAGAGTCCACACCTTGGTACATGTATGGTCTTTTGAACTATAGAATTTGGCAATGAGCAAGAATTGTTTCTGTATTTTCTTTCAAAGTGTCTTATTCGTGGATACAATGCACCAATATTTTTTTTGGCTAAAGTAATTTTCTTATGGGGCCATGAGTTTCCACTTGAAAAAAAATTCCCATCCATATCTGCCACGTGACATGTTTTCGCACGCACACGTGTCAGCAAAATCAGTGATACCCTAGTACCAGATAAATTTGTGACTTCAATTCATTCATGGGTTGCACACTTCATTCATTTTTCTAGTCAAACCTGTGTATTTGATCTTGTTTTCACATTGGTAATTTTGCAGGGATGGAGCAGGTCTTGCTTGGGTATCCACTGACTTTGGTCATTTGAACGGGCAAGTCGCATGACCAACGTTTGTGCATGAACTTTGGGTCACGCTCTAGATCTCGTTGTGTCAGTGTGACCCGGCGAAGCAAAAATGTCGTATGAAGGTTGAAAACGAATTGCCTTAGGTTTCGCATTGCGATAGATGAAGTCGGCACTTTCACTTCTCGCTATGTCGCAGCCAACCGTGTCACCATTTCTTGCCTCACCCTCTTCTTCACCAAGTTTTTACAAGAGGAGCATCAGGAAAATGTCGCTCCTGCACTCACTGGTCTGAAGCTAGTAGCTTGCCCTTGTTGCGGCCCCGGACGTCCTCGTCCTCCCCCCATTGGTGGCCACGTTGGTGTCTACGGTGCCTGTCAGACAATCCACTAGTCCTGGGTCCGAACACACCTCCATTCACGAAAAGATCCAGCGCAAGCGTCAGCGTGTTGTCCTATTTGACGCATTGCATAACGACAAAGAAGACGCCGGTGTGCATGCACAACCTGAATCTGGCACTGTGGTTGACGATCACGGTGGACACGCAGACAAAGAAGATGGGGAGACAGCAATTTTGGATGGCATCTATGAAAACGTGCATGCAGTGCTTCTGGTAGCTGGCCAATCGAGACGCCACCGAGAAGCAGATCGTTGCGCAGCTCATCGCTGAGTTGGAAGTTGACAAAGATGATCCAACTGGTTGTGATATTGACAACTGCAATGACACTGCACTGCAACTCAACAAGTTCATGTCATTGTCATCCCTTTTCAACAACATGAGGCGGTAAAAGAGGGGTGTACATGGACTGGTTCAGCCTTGGTCATGTCCCTATCATCCACGCTACTGTCATGCATCGTGACAGATCATTCAATAAAGCCATAAGTTTTCTACGGTATACGCATTGCACTCCCATTTCACCATCCACATATGACAAGGTGACATACAATAATGTCAAAGGCTGCTACGAACCATGCGGTATAGTGTTAAAGCTGCGCTATGCTCTAGCACTTGTCGTTGGTGATAACAAGCCAAAAGGAAGAAGCTGGATACAATGCTCTACGCATCCAAGGAAGCCAAGGGAAGAAGGATTTATTTACCGACCACCATGCACCAAAACGAGATGTAATACATGCAATTAAGCGATGTGTGAGAGGAGGATCCTGTAGTGTATTGCCAGAATCTTTGAGGTGGTCCACGCGGTCATGGGAAACCATTGCATTGATGAGCTAGACGGCAAGCCGACGACAGACCTGTTCATCTGAAGTGGGTGTCACAAATATTTCTTTGACAAACTACAGTGGGCATGGAACTGCGGGACAATGGCCTCATAGAAGCTCCCTCCTGATTGGGAGCTTTGCGTGCTGCCTTCTACGTCAGAGTGCATGCCATCCTGCCAAACTTTGTGGTGAATACCAATCATACCAGCGTCCGCCTCATCCTGACGCCTTGCTACATGTACACACCAAAAGGCACGGATGAAGTCAAGGTGTGAAAGAAGGAGGAAATTAGGCAGGTGACCTGCCCCACTACATGTGCGATGGATGGTGGCCTCTGGCCATTCCAGGTCACTTGGACTTGCAAAACATCCGCTTGGCATCTCACTGGCGTCAACACAAAAACCGCGCGCTGGAACAAGCTAGTGGTACTTTACGCACACGGTCAACCACTGGGCAAGTGTTAAGACAATAAAGTAGTTGTTCTACATGGTGCTATATTCCTACTCTGTCTACATGTGTGTGGATTATGAGCTCGACGCAGTGAAAAAAGCTTTCACTTGTGCTTGACGCATGGCGGCCATAGGCGTCGGACGACTTCCACACATGGGTAGTCAGACGCATCTTCTGGGTATACCTTCTCTACATTCATACAGGGTGCACCACCAAGCTGTCGCCATGGCTTGTAAAAGCCTTTCAAGGGGGAAGTGTCCAGAGGTTACGCGAAATGGGTGGGGGAAAGTTGAAGGACACAGATTACGTCAACTTGGGATGCGTACCATCAAGGACAAATCTGTTCGATGGATGATGAAGGGTTTGGCACATCTCCCAAGGAGTCCATAAATTGTAAAAAATGCACAGAGGCAGGGTGGGTGGGACAAGTGTCTGGATGCCAACTTCCAGCGGATGGCATCAAGCGACATGATGAACTACATGACCGATTCTGGCCAACAGGGGTACGAGGATACTAATCGTGTGTTTTAATGTTCTTGTACATTGTTCTCTAAACAATCTCTGCCTTTTATACTTTGCATGAAGTCTCTCTCTCTCTCTCTCTCTCTCTCTCTCTCTCTCTCTCTCTCTCTCTCTCTCTCTGGGTGGGTGCATACATGACCTTTATGCACAATCTTTGGATGAATGGAACTACATGGTAGTGGGTGAGCTGAATACTAGAACCATGTTATAGGTGCATGTGCACATAAAACTAAGGTAGGTCATATGAATATGCTCAACATCATGGACGCATGGGATTCATACTCATGCATATTGATTTATGATCAGCCTTCTACCAATTACCCATACAAATAGACTTTCCACATCCCCTTAGGATGCACTTCCAAGGAGTAGTCTTGTAATGCCAATATCATGCTGCTCAATCAAAGTATTGAGAGGATGTGTGTAGCATGTGGAATTGAGGGCACGTGCAACATCCACCTCAATCTCAATGAAAATCATTACACGAGATACATATGGATGTTCCGTGGATTTGGTGTTACAATCTTCATGAGAGAGTAAGTTGTGTTGGAGGTCGTGTGTTGTCCTCGTAGAAGATGGACTTGTTGTTTGAACAATGCCTTTGTTGGGGTGTCTCGTACACCGCCTCCTCCAAGCAAGTGATTGTCCAAAGAAATTGCCCAAAATAACAGGTTATTTCACATGATACCCTTGCCCACAATCCTTCATGCAATTCAAATGTGGGGATAATCAATGGACTCTGAAGTCAGAGCATGCAATATGGAATGTGGTATGCTCGCATGTACCACAATTTATTTTGCCCATGTTGGATGGACCCATTGTAAGACCAAGCTAGCAATTCATGCTAGATGAAAAGGCTATGTCAATTACTTTACTTTTGGCCCACCTAAAACCGCATCGAGATCATATTTCCAAAATCACATCGGAAAAATACGAGTAATATCCAAAGGCAATCATGTTATTGCTAGTTTCTATGTATGGTTAACCATGGCAATTTTATACACAACAGATTCAATTTATTAGGTATGTAGAACTTGGTAGTTTCTATGAATTTTTCTTAAAAGGTGGTCACATTCTATTCACGTGGGAAACTATGTATATGATACTTGTGCCCTAGCAACTACATGAAATACTCTAAGATACATAAATATATGACATTCTGGGTGAAATGTATAACAGATGTACACCTCTCATTAAACGTTTTGATAGATCAAATATGTGAAGCGTGTCCTTATTTTTTTCCAAAACCTTGATAAGGATAAAAGCTTGGTATCGAGTATACTTTTGCATTTTCTCAATATTTTACTTACCCGTAGTAAACAACAGAACCCGTCCCACCCCCAAAACGTTTGACTGTATTAGGGTAGTATAGTTGGTACATGTAATATGTAGAATAATGTTTTGTTTATGATTATTGACGATCGACAAAGCAAGATCAGGATTTGCAAATCATGTGTGTGGGATGGGGGTTCGAGATTCAATCTTACGATAGAGGGGAACCTGCCAAGCCCCACTGCCGTGGGGCCCAGCAGGAGCCTTGGCAAGAAAAAACCCACAACCCCCGGGTGGGATTCGGGTATGGTTTTCAACATGGCTACAAGGTTTTTGAGTCGTGTGAATCGATGGATACAAGAATCCCCCCAAAATAAAGGGAACCTACTTAGGCCAGCTACCGTGGGCCCCAACAATTGTGAAAGAAAGAAAAACGATGAAACCCAAAACCCCAAATGTAACATTAGAATGGTTTTTGTTCCGGCATGTTCCATGTTCTGGAACAGGCTTGATAATTTATTACAAAAGTAGCACCTAGTAGGTTTAAGTGAAATGTTAAGCATGTAAGCCAAATGAAAAACCTCGATGACCGGACTCACGAGTCCGAGTCTGAGCCTAGACTCGCGAGTCGTGTTTCATGGTTCGGAGTCGACTCTTGAAATGCGAGTCCATGGCCCGGAGGGGGGGTTGGGGGAAATGACGGCGGGGTCGGTTTGACCCTCGGCGCTTGACAAACATATGTGTGTGGGGCCTTTGTGCCCCCTTGGCCCCTCCCTTCCCCCCCCCACAAGGTGTGCTAGAGGTACACCGTGCGAGCATGCCCGACATTTTTGGGGAGTCTTGAATGGACCATTGTCTGCCTGAGGCCTGAAACCCTCGTGCGTCTCACGACGGGCAAGGGTTTCAATCCATTGACCAAGCGGGGTCATTTGCTTCGCTGAAGCCCTGGCTTCACAACGGGAGTCTGCGGAGCTCAAACTAATCCTAGATTCTAACTGCCTGCTCCTCCACCATTGTAATATGTTCTTCCTCCACCATTGAGAAGCAGAAGGACACTCCAAAAGTTACCTCCTTGAAGCAGCTGGTACAAGAAACGTTGAAGCTGCGGAAAGAGAAGTTGGACAAGTACACAAAGAAGCCTTCCGTGACAAAGAAGCCTTTCGTGACATATTCAGTAAGGATGGGCACATCCGGTGCATGGGGCATGTGCTCAACCTTGTAGTGAAAGATTTGATTGCGGTGCCTTAGGTGGAGGAGCATCTAAAGACAGTGCGAAAAAATAATGAGCCGCTCGGCCAAGAGAGAGTTATCAGTGCTGAATGTATGTCATCCGCATGGAGTCACCTACTTGTATTTGAACCAGGACACACCAACATGTTGGACTTCAACACTGGACATGTGTGAACGCGTGGTGAAGATCAAGGATGTATTGAATAAGTGGTTGTAGCCCTGGGAGCCCACTCTCATCCCCACTGGGTAGGGGTGGGAGCTGTTGGGCTTCGATATTACATTCCTCAAGCCCTTCAAGGGCTTCAATAAGAATATTTCAAGTTAGGATTTTCCCACGTTGTTCGTTGTCCTTCCATTCTTCAGCAACATCTTGTAACGACTCCATAGCTGGCGCTTGAAGGCCGAGGCGGCGGAGAAGAACCATGAGAGGAAGGCGGTTCTTGATGCAAACAAGAAGCTCTTGTTGGTGTTGGAGCCGGGCCTGAAGAGCTGTGTGGACAAGGTGAGATGGTGATGGGGCTGTGGCTGTGGTGATGGTGATGGGACTATGGTTGTGGTGATGGTGATGAGGATGTGACTGTGGTGATGGGGCTATGGCCGTGGCTTTTTTTTGGCATGTTGTGGTTCTGTTGTTTTTCTCGTAATACTTTGCATTTCTGTCTCTGTGGTGTAGTTGGAGAATTACATGAAGAAGGCCAACTTAGGACACATGGTGGCAACCGTGCTAGACCAAAAGTTATGCTTCTACGTTTTTTAGCGGGTCCACAAGGTAACGTGGGAGGTGTGTTCCTGGAATGGAGGTGGGGGGGAGGGGGGATGAGGTGGTGGTGTTCATGCCGTCGCATTTTCAGTTTCAAGTTTCATAATGTACGTTCTTGTTTGTAGTGTCATGTGACATGTTAGTTCTAAAGCTTCCTTCCTCTTTTCGTCTGATCCCTTTGTGCAGCTGCTCGGCATTAAGGCTGTGGTGGAGCTCAAGTTGAAAGTAATAGAGTTCATGAAGCCTTACTTTGTAAGGGTGCAGGTCAAAAGGGAAGCCACAGCAATAGCAGTAGCAGAGGAGGCAACAAGGGCAATAGTAAAAGTTGCAAAGGTAGTTTAGGATGATGTAGTGCTAGAGGATGAGTCTGGCGGTGGCACCCCTATTGCAGCCACATCAAGGAACCAACCAAAAGAACTTAGTGGTTCTACTGCAGCCGCCAAGTGTGGCCCTCAGAAGCGCTACAAAGTTAGCATGCTAGAAGTAGCATTAGAAGACCCGATGGAAGACTTGTTCGAAGAGATAGAGGTGGAGGAGAATGTAGTGGCTCCGGACAATTTGGGGGGCAGCTTCCGGAAGGGAGCCCGGTGGGAGGGATTTTCTGCCTGGACCATCTTAAAAACCAAAAAAAAAAAAAAGACAAGTTGGGGGACGAGGTGGAGGCATTCAAGAAAAACTCTAGGGGAGGACGCAAGATGAACGAGTTTAAATTTTACGAGGAGTAGTAGCTGCAATATCCAACCTTTGTACTGTCCGCACTTGACATTCTTGCCGTGCCTGCCACCAAAACTCCCAATGAGAGACTGGTCTCGTTTAGAGGCCGGGTGGTCACTGATTTCTGCCACTCGTTGTAGCAGATCACTATGCAAGATCTGTTGTGTTTGAATACATGGAACAACAACCCAGCACCAAAAGAATTCCTAGTCTATCCCTCGGGTACCATCTCTAAGGAGCTGGAAGAGGTTGAGCACAAAGAGAGGGTGGCCAGGAGGGCTGCTTGGAAAGCAACACAGAGTGAAGGATTAGCAGCAATAGTTGTTGCTAGCTCTAATGGTGATAGAGGGGAGGATGGAGTACAAGGAGAAGGGACAGAAAGTAGTGACAATGGGGAGGACAGTGATAACGAAGAGGATGAGAATGACCATGAGGGAGAAGGTGAGGAGGATGAGGACATGGAGGATGATGATGTGGTAGAGGTGTCATAGAAATGCTCTATTCTCACTTAAATGACACATGTTTTCATTTCTAAATCATCTTTTTCTTCATATATTTTCATGTTGTTTATCCCTATATTGTAGTCCCACGGAACTTGTGTCAGTCACTCAATGGAAATGGACTATGTGAAGGAATATACACATATTTCACACAGATACCGGGTGTAATCAAGCTACCATATCTAATTTCTTAATACACATTGAGTGTTCAACGGAACAGACTAGTTGGTTTCATGGAAGAAATGAATGTTTGGTACTTGCAAAGTTTTTACATGTGATCTGGAGTTGGAAAGAGGACAATAGCCTAGGTACACATGGAGTATACGCGCAATAATGAGTGAATATGTCAAAATGAGTATGTCAACATACTGTGTTCTGAAGGCAAGAACAAATCAGAAAAAGTATAGCATGTGCATGATAAAGATACGTGGACACATGGACTCGCGAGTCAACACGACATGCAATCACGAGTTTGAGGACTTGTGATTCTCAACCTGGACTTGCGAGTCTGAGTCCTTGCCCACGCTCGGACTTGAGAGTCCGAGCCCTGGCCCGGACTCAGACTCGTCAGCCGAGTTTTGTTTTCTGGAATCACGATTCCAGACTCGTGAAAACCCTTAGAAAATGGACCCATTTGTGAACGAACCGCAAATGGAGTTTAGGAAATCAAAACCATGGTTTTAAACTAGTGTAAAAACGTTTATGACAAATATTCCAAGAAAGATTGTGTATTTAATGATGCAAATACATTCTGATGTGTACGAACAAACATAGAAGAAATATTCAAGGCATACCTTCCATGATGATACTGTAAAACTTTGAAAGACCTACTTTTAACACACACAATATATAGAGAGTGTATGTTTTCGGGATGATTAGCCACAAATGTCTCCAGTCATTGTTAAATGCATGTCGTCGTGGTTTGGTTGCTAGGTTAAGGGCAGGTTGAGTGGAACTCCAGTCATTATCTATAGTCTAGGCTTTGGGCACGATAATTATTCGGTGTAGACAACAACTATCAGAGAGACATTTGTGCAAAAGACCTTGGAAACCATAAGGGTACTCTTCATCCATACACATGGATGATAATGTCGGTTGTCTGTCAAGTGAACAACATTTGGCCTCATGCTGTTACATCGAGCAGCCATGGATGGTTCACAAGGTTGAGATGTGGAGCAAAATTCGATTAAAGGAATGTGGACACTTGGATAATATGTATTTTGTACTATACTCAAGTGATGTGTGCCAAAACGTTTGAGCACATATGTACAGTAGCAAGAAAATAATGATGTAGATATGGGGTCCTGGGCGCTCGAGTCAAGCGACGCATGCATTGGCGCGTCATTAGTGTTCACTTTGAGATACTCCGCTTCGAAATGGATAGATTTTGAGATTATTGCGGTGTGTACCTATACAAGGGTACATGGAGGGATTACCCACAAAATTTGAATGCATGTATGCGTACCCAATGTTAGGAAGAATAAAATACCTCACTTGGCCTTCCAAAGAATAAGACTCCCCTACCCAGCCTTCGAAAAATAAGACCCCCCTACCCTCGACCAGTGAGAAAAAGTAGCATGTCGAGGCTGCATTCGATACAACATCGACATGCTAACGTCGACATTTTTTTGAACATTCACAAATCTTGAGGGGTTTGTGAATGTTTGAAGGGAGGGGGTTGCGTGTGATTTGCATGGGGGTTCCGAGACTCCACATGCATTGAACGGGAACCTATTGGGCACCGCTACCGTGAGGCCCGGTAGGAGCATACGCAAAATTAAAACCCTAAAATCCCATATATAATTCGGGTTAGGGTTTGACTAAGGTTCGTATGTAAAAAGAGGGGAGTTTGCGCAATAGAAAAAAAAACAATGATCATTTTGCTTGATCTTGAAAATGTGCGTTCTTGCTCAGTTACAATCAAGGAATGGCCTCTTTTTATTTTTATTTTCAACACGTAACCCCCTTAGTTTGATGGAGGGTTTCATGTTTTGCGCAGGTGGAGCCCACGCAAAACATATAAAACCCTTAAACAAACCAGGGAATTTGCATGCTAAAAAAAGGAGGTCATCGCTCGATCGCAATCCTTACGTGGGAACAAGAATTGTGAAGGAAGGACACGCCCCACCTTGCTTTTCCTAATCAGCGGCGCATGTCATTGATAGAGAATGGTGAAGCGAGTGGGCAGTTTGGTCTTATTTTTTATAATTTCGGGTAGGGAAATCCTATTTCGTAAGTGTAACTAACCCCCTCGCGCATTGGGTAGTAGGGTTATTATGCCCTTTTTATAAGCATAGCGTCTATGAGAACTCGACCAAAATGTATCAATGTATTGATATAGTTTGTAATAGTTTTTCTGAAAATATTGGAAAGCAGTAATTTGTTTTCGAAATTTCTGAATAAGGAAACCCGTTGGTCGGGGCAGGTCGCCAAAATGTCCTTAGTTGAGCGGTGTGATGTTTGGATTCTGACATGGCATAGGACAAGATTACAATGACATAAATGCCTACTCGTGGTGTTTAGGGACTTGTGTACACCAGGGACATAACACATGCAAAACTTGGAAGAGAATACCAATTTCGTGTAAGTGAACCTACAAGGGCAAAAGAACCTACATGTTTTGTAAAGATTAGCATAGCACATTGAATTTCCCAGGCTTGCAAAATCTGAACATGAAAATGTACTGCAAACAACAGAGAATTATACCCATGTTAAGAAAATGACCCTATTACCCTGCATTTCAACGATCAGTAGTGCTTTTCCCATGGCCAAGAACGGCTCTTCAACACATCTCTTTGCACGCTGGCCATCACGAAATGCCTCCCCCCTGAACTCAGGTATGTGGTGCAGTAGGGGCGTACTTCCCACGTAGGCGTACGTGGAACTCGTATTCTTGCCGATTCAGTATCCTAGGAAGCCAACGAAGAACCGAGTTGGCAGTTTTTGTACTTCTGCCATACGCGACCTTAGCAGCGCTGCAGACGGACGTCAACGTCTAGTCCATCGTTGGCGGCGAGAAAACATCTCGTCCAGCCAGACGGCGCCGCTCCTAAACGAGCACGCGACTCGGCGCCTCGACGTCAACATTGCCGGCGA
>SZWC01004625.1:117058-134369 GCA_023375785.1 Penium margaritaceum
TGGTGGGAAGCAGAAGAAGCGCAAGGGACCTGCTGCATGACTGTGGCGATGTGTTCTGCAGGTTGCATGCATCTCCCAAGCTTTGACATTTGGATGTTCAGATGTTCCATGCTCCAGTTCTCATTCCTATGAATGTTTGCTTTTCAGAAGGTATGGCCATGGAGCCATCATGTGTGCAACTGGCAAAACTAGAGTGGCATGTCAGGACATGATAGCTATAAAAAATGCTGGAGCATAACATTGGAGGAATGTGGAATGCTGTTGCCCTAAATTACTCACAATTGTTGAAGATGGGTGACTGAAATCTGGCTCAAGTGCATGATGTATGCACTGTAGACATGTACCCACATGGTAATGTAGAAATGTGGCCATGTTGAATTTCAATTAGACATGCAAATGTCAAACAATATGTGAAACAATGTCATAGGAAATTTGTTTTCACAATCTGAGTTATGTCATTTCCAAGGTGTATGTGCCACTGGTCATGACCACTCAGTGTATCAACATCGATGTATCAGAGCCTGGATACATCGATACAACAATGTCAACATCGATGTTTCGATGTTCGGGGTACCCCTGACAACACTGGTTTCAATGGTCTGTCTGGCCCCTTGTATCTTTCCGAGGTGCTGTTTGTGCCTGACCTTGAGCTCAGTTTGTTTTCTGTACATACTTGCACACTAATGGGACTCTCTGTGGAGCACACTGCATACTCCACGAATGTGATTGGTATTGAAACTCATAGCGTCATCCTTCGTGCCTCTGTTGTGGATGACTTGTATCGTGTCTCTCGGACTTCTCCTCCCTACTCCTCTTCCCCTCCAGCTCGTGTTTTTGTCACTGGTGTTCTGTCTCCTGAGCACCAGCGATTGCTTCATTCCGTCTGTGTCATGTAGGCTCCGACACTGTGTCGAAGCTCATTCGGACACAACGTGACCTCGATGTTGATGTCGCTTCTTTCGAGAAGTCGCTCAAGACCAACTGTCTCTTCTACGCTCAGGGTAAGATGCATCGTTGCACCTACCCTGACTCTCATTCTCGCGCACTTCGCCCTCTCAAGTTAGTCCATTCTGACCTTCTTGGTCCTCTTCCCGTCGAGTCTCTGTCTGATCGGGGCCGATACGTCCTGACCCTGACTGATGACTTCACCCGGATGCGGTGGGTCTACAGCCTGTGCCAGAAGAGTGACACCGCTCTCGCGGTTTGCCTCTGGCTAGTGATGACTGAGCGTCAGTCCCGTCACACGTTGCATACCTTTCGCTCGGATCGCGGCGGTGAGTTTTTTGGCGAGATGGACGGCTTCTTTGCCGAGCACGAGATCTTTCCCCAGGTCTTCGCTCCTGCTACCCCTCAGGAGGACGATGTTTCTAAGCGCTGGAACCACACCATGGAGGGTGCGGTTTGTGCTATGCGGTCTGAGTGCGGTCTACTGGAGTCCTTCGATTTTGAGGAATTCGCCTACATGTCTTGGGTCTGGAACCGCCTCCCGCACGGTCCTCTTCCGGACCACGTCACACCGTATGAGCTCTGGTTTGGCCACCGTGCTGACCTTCGCCTCGCTCGAGTCTGGGGATCCTTGGCTACTGTGTGGTACACCGAGGACCAGTAGGGGTCCAAGGTTTCACCGCAGGGTTGCTTGTGTGCCTTCGTAGGCATCTCCCCGCGGTCGAAGGCCTGGCGTTTCTGGGACCCCACTCGTCTTCGCATCGTTGAGTCACGCAACACGCTCTTCTTTGAGTCCCTCACCTACCGTGACCTGACCTCGATCACGTCGCTATCTGCCACGCATATTCCTACATGTGAGGGTTCTCGATGGATCGGGGAGTCTACGCCTGCGAGCACCTCTCGCCAGGCTGATATGTCTGTTCGAGCCTCCTTCACTTCTCGGTCTCCAAATCTTGATGACCCAACAATCATCGCCGTCAGTCCAGAGACCTCGCCCGCACAGCTAGCTTCTACCCTTTGACCTTCGCACCCCACAGGTACCCGTTCTCCTGTACCCGTGCCCATTCCTGCGACCGTACCTGTATCTGCTCACACTTCTGCCTCTATGCGTAGTTCAGCCTCACCTGCTCCTGCTATCACACCCAGTCCCGTGTCTCCCACACACTCATCTCCTCGCACGGCATCACCAACTACTTTGCCTCAGTATTCACCAACTGTGGTTGTGCCTGTCCCTGAGCTTGAGTTGCGCCCCTTGAGCCCAGGTTACTTCCGTGAGCCTGGTGGTCGTCTTCGACCATTGGACTCCGGAGCTCAGCGAGTGTCAGGTCCCGCACCCAGGCACTGCACTCGTAGCATCTCGAGTGGTGATCCCGGCACAAAGGCCCTAGACGTGAGTGTCCGCACAGAGCACACAGAGGTACATCCAGCGTGCCCTATAGGGCACGATCTCATCACTCGCGAGTTTCATATCGCTTGTGATGCAGCAGCTTATCTTGTGGTCGTCAGACCTAACACTAAGGCGTGTGCTCTTGCCACGCAGAGCTCTCCCTCTATGGCGCCTGACCCGGGAACACTGAGGGAAGCTCTCTCATCATAGGATGCTGACCCTTGCCGTGCTGCCTGCGAGGATGAGCTTCGCACCATCCGAGAACACGGAGTCTACGAGCTAGTTGACCTTCCACCCGGATAGCTCACTGGAACGCCACAAGGCCCGCTTGGTCATCAAGGGGTACTCTCAGATCGAGGGCATCGATTACACTCACACCTTTGTCCCTGTCGGCCGCATGACCTCAGCTCGAGCTCTGTTTGGTGTAATGGCTCAGCATGACTGGGAACTGCACTAGATGGATGTGAACAATGCGTTCCTCCATGGCTCTTTGGATGAGGAGATTTACGTGGCTCAGCCACCGGCTTTGAGGACGGTAACAAGGTCTGGCGCTTGTGTAAGTCCTTGTACGATCTCAAGCAGTCTCCACGGTGTTGGAACTGTGAGATCACCGGCACTCTGACTCGTGCGGGATATGTATAGAGTGAGGTTGATCCCTCTCTCTTCATTCGACGGACACCTGAGCAGTTCACCGCCATCCCGGTCTATGTCGATGACCTTCTGATCACGTCACCTTCACTGGAGGCCGTGAAGGAGGCCAAGGCTTTCCTCTAGACTACCTACACGATGAAGGACCTTGGTCCTGCAGCGGTGTTTCTGGGCATGGAGATCGTGCAAGATCGCAGACGTCGGACGCTACTGCTGTATCAGGCCCGATACGCACGAGTTGTGGAGGAGCGCTTCAGCAACCTCCTTGGCGCAGTACCCACCGCTTCCTTACCTATCACGCCCGATGGGCAGGATGCCCTGAAGGTGGACGATCCCACATAGCTGGGGGAGACTGTGGACGTGACCTTGTACCTCTGTCTCATCGGATCTCTGATGTACTTGGCCACTAACACACGTCCTCACATCGCTTTTGCCGTCAGCCTCCTTGCTCAGTTTTTGTAAGCTCCATGTGCCAGAGCTCTTCACACGGGTGTGCGAGTGGTGCGGTATGTGGTCTCCACACCGTACCTCAGACTTTGCTTTCACTGGCAGTGTTGGGTGGTCCTTGACGGCTACACTGACATCGACTAGGCCCGGAGCCCAGATGGACGCAGTCGCAACGGTTACGTGTTCCTGCTTGGTGATACCGCTCTATCCTGGTACAACGGGAAGCACGGATGCATCGCACGTAGCTCATCGGAGGCAGAGTACATTACTCTGGGTGCAGGGGCTACTGAGGTGGTATGGCTGCAACGCCCGCCATTGTGCCTCGTTGTGACAACCAGAGTGCCCTCGCTATTGCGGAGAACTATGGTATCTTTCACGCTCGCACGAAGTGTCAATGCGCCGGATAGCAACGGTCTAGAAAACGGGTCCCGACATGGGAGGCCGCCAACCGCTCTTGGTATTGCAACCAAGATAACATATCACCCTCGAACGAGGGATCCACACTTTAGGGTTGTTTGGTTTGCAACCTCACGAAGTCTGCATGTTGGTCTTTAGTGTCTACCTTTGGTTGGACACTCTGTGAGGAGTCTCAAAGGCAAGAACTGTAAATGGATGCATGCAGGGTACAGGCTTTTATACTTGCAGAGCTTTGCTAAAGCTTCTACTTGTAGCGGCTCCACTGGAGCCAACCTCAACCTACAGTCCTACTTGGCGCGTCCTTAGACCGCCAAGTGTCATCCTCAAGGCAGGCTCTAGTAAGCTTCCTAGAAGCTTCCTGTCCCAGTTTGGGCCACAAAGAAAATTGCGGCCGTCGCGAGGTTTTGAACCCGCAACCTCTCGTTTGAGACTCTGGTGCATATTCAACCAAGCCAAAAAAGGACGGTTCTTATGATGAGCCACAGGGGACATNTATACTTGCAGAGCTTTGCTAAAGCTTCTACTTGTAGCGGCTCCACTGGAGCCAACCTCAACCTACAGTCCTACTTGGCGCGTCCTTAGACCGCCAAGTGTCATCCTCAAGGCAGGCTCTAGTAAGCTTCCTAGAAGCTTCCTGTCCCAGTTTGGGCCACAAAGAAAATTGCGGCCGTCGCGAGGTTTTGAACCCGCAACCTCTCGTTTGAGACTCTGGTGCATATTCAACCAAGCCAAAAAAGGACGGTTCTTATGATGAGCCACAGGGGACATACCCATTATGAGCAGTGCATTCCTGGCCCATCTCAGAGCAGACCAAGGGGACGTACTCCATAGAGCAGTGCATGCATTGTCTGTATGTGTGGCTAGCTAGCTAGGCAGTGGACAAGGTGCATACTATTTCAACAAATCTATCCCTTGCACCTCTGTCCATCTGTCCCTTATTGGGCTCCATCAATGCCTTGGGGCTCACCCTTCCTCTACTGCACTCCTCATGCCAAATCTACGAATGCCTGCATAGTGCAAGTCGCTCTCTAGCGGCTTGGTCATGCTGTCAGCAAGTATGCTCTTCGTTCTGCAATGCTGCAAGTCCACCACGTTCTTCATGACCAGGTCACGTGAGTAGTGGTAACGTATGTCGATGTGCTTCGTTCGCTGGGAGATGATCTCGTCTTCAGCCATCGAGATGGCGCTCATGTTGTCCACGTGTACGACCGTGGCGTCCTTTTGTGGCGCTGTCATTTCGCCAAGCAGGCTGTGTAGCCATTGAGTTTCCTTGCACACCTCAGACAGAGCAACGTACTCTGCCTCAGCCGTGGACACGGAAACACAATCCTGCTTCCTGCTGGCCCATGAGATGGCTGCGCCATTCAAGATGCACACGTATCCAGAGGTGGATTTCCTGTCGTCGAGATTTCCTCCCCAGTCAGCGTCGGTGTAGCACTTCAGGCAAAGGGGGTCCGTTCCTTCTTGGCCTCCAAGGACGAGGCCCATGTGACGTGTCTTCTGCAGGTAGCACAAGATGCGCTTGACTTCCTGCCAATGTTGTGGCCCAGGGTTAGCCACGAATCTGCTCACTTGTCCCACAGCATAGCAGATGTCCGGACGAGTCCCTACCATGGCATACATGATGCTACCCACGGCAGGCTGGTAGGGGATGTCTTGCATCTCCCTTTGTTCTGCTTCGTTGCTTGGCGACATGGATGCCTTCAGCTTTGTGTTGGTCGTCATTGGGGTGCCGACAGGTTTGCAGTCTTCCATGTGGTAGCGCTTCAGTACCTAACGATGTATTTGGTTTGGTTGAGTTCGATGGTGCCTGCTACTCGATTGCGGTGGATGGCAATCTTGAGGTAGTACTCGAGAGGACCCATGTCAATCATCTTGAACCTTTTACTGAGGTCAGACTTCAGCTCATCCAGCAGCTCGACCGAAGACGAGCAGATGATCAGAACATCCACGTACAGTGCAACCAGCATCAGCCCTCTCCCATCATCGCACACGTACATGCTCGGGCCATTCTGGCAATGCGCGAAGGAGAGGCCGGTCATGAAACTGTCCATCTCTTTGTACCACATCCTTGGGGCCTGTTTCAGCCCGTAGAGCGCTTTCACCAACTTGCACACCTTGCCCTTGGGAGCTTTGACCCCTTCGGGCACCTCCATCAGCACTTCCTTGTCAAGCTTCCCATAAAGGGAAGTTGTCCTGATGTCCATCTGGTGTATCTCCAGGTTCTTTGCGGCTGCAATGCCAAGGAGAGAGCGGATGGAGGCAAAGGTCACGACGGGCGCGAACGTCTCATCGTACTCAGAGCCTGGGCGTTGAGAGAACCCCTTAGCCACTACCATTGCCTTGAACTTTTCGATGCTGCCGACTTGCTTCTTCTTCACTCGGAGGACCCACTTGGATCCCACCACGTGGGCCTTGTTGGGTCTATTTACCAGCATCCACGTGCCGTTCTCGGCAATGGACGCGAGCTCGCTGTCCACTGCCTTCTTCCACTTGGCCGCATCTGGGCCATTCATCGCCTCTGCCACTGTGGATGGCTCTCCTTGAGCCATGCACGACCAGCTAAGCCTAGTCCAATCGTCCTCATATCGCAATGGTGCTCTCTTTGGTCGCAAACTACACCGGGGTAGTGGTGGGACTTCTTGCTTTGATGTTGGTGCTTCCACAGGTGGTGGTTTGTCGTCGTCGTCGTCGTCAGAAGAGTCGTCAGACTCCAAGTCACACTCGGAAGCCCCGGACGACTCGGTATCCGCGTCCACGTCAGATGCTCCGTCATCCTCCACAGCTGCTCTCCCATTCCCACCACCTGCTGGCAAAGCGAGCCAGTTGTCGGGTGCTTGGTCTCCGGACTCAAGCAACACTATCCACTCTCTCGCTTTGGGAGCGAGGTTCGGGTCCAGCAGCTCTCCCTTTTCAAGGGTGCGTTCGTCAAACACGACGTCGCGGCTCCTCACGAGCTTGCCTGCTGCCTGGTCCCAAAGCCGATAGGGTTTTTGTGATGTGTCGTACTCAACCATGACGCACTTCCTGGAACGTGCGTCCAGCTTGCCTCCACCTTCTTCCGACCGGATCTTCACCCATGCAGTTGATCCAAACACCTTCAAATGAGATGCGTTGGGTTTCTTTCCCGACCATGCTTCTTGTGGGGTCTCTAGTTGCTTGTCCTGCTCCTTTCCACGCTTCCGCAAGGCGGTTGCTGGTGTGAGATTCAAGAGGTAGCAGGCCGTTGTTGCTGCTTCTGCCCAAAAGCGAGGTGGGAGCTTGGCGTCGAAGAGCATGCTTCGTACCATGCCGAGCAGGGTCTGGTTCATCCTCTCGGCAACGCCGTTGCTTTGGGGGTTGTATGGGGTGGTTTGATCGTGGCGGATGCCATGATGCTTGAGCCAAGGCTTGCATGCCTCGTACTCACCCCGGTTGTCACTTTGGAGCGTCTTCACCTTCTTGGACGTTTGCTGCTCCACCATAGCGAAGAACTTGAGGAGTTTCTCCTTGACCTCTCCCTTTGTTTTGAGGAAGTAGATCCACAACTTGCAGCTATGGTCGTCAACGAAGGTCAGGAAGTACTTGCTTCCTCCGTTAGACGGTGTGCGGAAGGGTCCACACACGTCACTGTGTATCAGTTCCAAGACGTGCTCCGCTCGTTGACCTCCTCTCCCAAACGGCTTCTTCTTTGCCTTCACTTGGAGGCATGGTTCACACAATGCACACCCTGCGCCATGCTTCATGGTGCACCCTTCCATTCCGCGGACTACCTCTTGCTCCTGCATCTTCCGCAGTGTGCTGTTGGCCACGTGGCCAAATCGCCGGTGCCACAGCTCAGCGTCAGTGTCCTTGGTTGATGTGGCGGCCGTAGCGGTCGCCGGCGGTACATCCTTTGGCTCCGGTGCCACTGTCTTGGTGGCACATGCGAGTCCCTCATCCGACGCCTTGGTGACTTTGGTTTGAAGCACGTAGAGGCCGTCGACTCTTGGAACTTGAAGCATGAGGTCGTCTTTGGTGTACAAAATCTGGGTGTCCTCGTTTTTTAGGGCCACCGCTTCCTTGTTGGTGAACACCACTGTCATGTTGTTGTCGGTGATTTGTGAGACGGACAGCAAGTTGGCTGCGAAGGAGGGCATGTACACCACCTTTTGAAGGTTGACCGCCTTCTCTGGACCATTCACGTTGAACGTGATGACCTTGTCCCCTTCGCCCATGGATTGGACGAAGCTGCTGTTTGCACAGTTGATGCGCATGACAGATTCGGCCATGGAGACAAATCCACCCTTCTCTTTTGATGAGTGGTGGTTGGTGCCCGAGTCAAGGGCGAATGCCCCGGGCCTAAGGATCGTTGCGCCCTTCATGGGAAGCCCCCTAGCCATCATGTTGGTGAGCTCCTTCTTCTCCCTTCCACCTTTGTTCCCGCCTTCTTTCTTGGGACTACGGCAGTCCCTAGTCTAGTGCCCAGCCTTGCCACAGTTGTGACAGTTGTCGGGCTTCTTAGAACTCTTCGCGCCACCATTGCCTTTCCCTCCACCGCCACCGCTTCCGCTGTTGCCTTGACTTGAGCGAGAGCTTGCACCATGTCCACCAAAGTGAGAGGCATAGGCTGAGATGTTTGCCTCACTGCCACTGTATCGCATGGACTCGTTGCGTTGACAGCCTCGTACGTCAGATCCGCCTCCTTCCAACAGCCAAATACGGTGATCAAGGATCCCCAGCTTTCCGGCAGTGCCATTAGAAGGATCATGGCACGCATGTTGCGGTCGAGCTTCCATTCCATTTGCTGGACCTCTTGCAGCACGTTGCCGAACGACTGCAAAAATGCGGGTATCGATTCTCCTTCGCTCATCCTCATCGACATCAACCGTTGGAAAATGAGGAGTCGGTTTGCTAGGGCGTTCGATTGATGCATCCGTGAGAGCTTTGCGTAGGCCTCGGTAGCCAACGTGCATCCTATGATGTGAGAGTGTTGAGTCTCGTTGATGGACGTCACAAGTATGGCGAGAGCCATGTTGTTCTTCATTGTCGATGTCGCAAGGTCAGCCGCATGCGTCGTCACCGTCGCATCGGCGGGTACTGTCTCGATCCCCTTTAGGATGTCGAGGTAGCCGCCCACATTCATGACAATCTCAAACTGCCATTTCCACAAGGGAAATCCTGTCCCCGTGAATTTGGACATACCCGCCTCAAGGCGGGCATGAGTCTGATCCGCCATTTCCTACGGTTGCTCGTCTTCTCTGCTTCGCTGCTACTCTGCTTCGTTGAGGCCGATAAGGCTGATGAGACTACGGACTGCGACCGTTGTCAAAGGTGCAGTTGGTTCCGTTGCATATCCCTCCCGTCGATGATCGCCTAAGGCGATGGTGCCATCGTGAGAGAACGGACTTGGGGTCGTACCACCTTCTAAAAAGGGGTAGAGCTTAATCCCGTTGGGGCTCGAGGGTCTTGTCCAACATGGACAGAGCTGTTCCTCGTCCCCTAGTCCGCCGCGTGCGCGCACCCTACCTGAAGAAGTTGATGGAGCCAATGGAGCAGATTGGAGCCGTCCGATCTTCGTGTACCTGTTGTACCTGTGCACCCTGCAAGGCCACACGCTAGTCGGTCTTGGAAGCGTGCCTTAGAACCAGAAGTGTAGGCCCATAACCCTTTGCCAATGCGCCGGATAGCAACGGTCTAGAAAACGAGTCTCGACATGGGAGGCCGCCAACCGCTCTTGGTATTGCAACCAAGATAACATATCACCCTCGAACGAGGGACCCACACTTTAGGTTCGTTTGGTTTGCAACCTCACGAAGTCCGCATATTGGTTTTTAGTGTCTACCTTTGGTTGGACACTCTGTGAGGAGTCTCAAAGGCAAGAACTGTAAATGGATGCATGTAGGGTACATGCTTTTATACTTGCAGAGCTTTGCTAAAGCTTCTGCTTGTAGTGGCTCCACTGGAGCCAACCTCAACCTACAGTCCTACTTGGCGCGTCCTTAGACCGCCAAGTGTCATCCTCAAGGCAGGCTCTAGTAAGCTTCCTAGAAGCTTCCTGTCCCAGTTTGGGCCACAAAGAAAATTGCGGCCGTCGCGGGGTTAGACCTGCGACCTCTCGGTTGAGACTCCGGTGCCTATTCAACCCAGCCAAAAAAGGTATGGTTCCTACGATGAGCCACAGGGAACATACCCATTATGGGCAGTGCATTCCTGGCCTATTTCAGAACAGACCAAGGGGATGTACTCCATAGAGTAGTGCATGCCTTGTCTGTATGTGTGGCTAGCTTGCTAGGCAGTGGACAAGGTGCATACTATTTGAACATGAAGCACATTGCAGTTTAGCATCATTTTGTGCGAGATCTGGTGGAGCGAAACGTGATCTCCGTCATATGGGTTGGCACTGACATGTAGCGTGCTCGTTTCTTGACGAAGGCAATAGCTCGCAAAATTTCCTGGTGGCCATTCGTTCTGTTGGGCTTTGCCCCTTGCCTGAGAGTGGTTGAGTGTGGGGTGTGTCCGTGTCACATCTGTTTTACACTCGTTGTTGTACTCGTCTCAGTGCTGCACGTGTATGGACATGCGTACCATCGGGTCATGGGGGAGTGTTGTGATTTGTGACGTTCCTGTCGACCTGTACAGTTTACTGTGACCACTCGGCCGTGTCCATACTCGTGGAGATCCCTGATGCGGACCCTGGTGTTACCGGTGCGGCGTCTGGTGGTGGACTACCAGCTTGGAGCTGACCGACGACCGTTCCAGAGCTCCGGACACTGCCCGGGACCTCCTATAGGTTTTTCTGCAGCACGTAGGAGTTTTTCGGTGGATTGGCCATGGGCCTGATTTACATGTTTTGCATTTTGTGTCCACCATTTGATGCTGGATGTATACATGTGACCAGTCGTAGCGTCCGACTTGTGACCTTGCACGTGTAGGTTCAGACGGCGTAGCATTCTGACATGTCTGCGCAGAGTTACGGCCAAAACAGTGGTTTTGGGCCGGTTTTTGGACAGATCTTGCACTGCCGCGTGCGACACCCGCCGTGCGCCGCGGAAGGTAATTATGCCATGGACCTGTCATTTGTCATTTCTCTCTGCAAATGCTATTGAAGCATTCTGACACTTTGCCTTGTGTCTCCTAGCCAGACCCTTGCCGTTGTGTGCACGACCTGTGTCTGTCGTCACCGTCTGACGAGGCACTGACGCCTGGTCGGCGGCTGTGTCACTAGGAAGCTTCCACGCATCTTGTCAGAGACCACAGTACCAACATCACATTTATGGAGAGGTTGTTTGTAGTGGTGGTTTATACTTCTCCGTTCTAGCATGGGGCATACATTCACAGGAGTGAATACACCACATACGCTTGTGGTCGATGTGGTTTGAGTTTCTCATTTGCATGCTTTCAGCTTAGTGAGCCAGGTTGCTGATCCCTCAGGACCATACGTCCGGTTTATACCGGCATGTGAGAAACCGCCTAAAGCTTGTTCGCTCCAGGGTCAGGTTCGATCCCTGGGTGGCGTCGGAGCCCCACGTCCAGAGTCTCGTGTGGATGACCCGGACAACGGGCACTTATCACTTCGCTCGCTCCTTACTCACTTGTTCGTTCTTTCCAGTTATCCAACATGGAAGTGAGATTGCCCCAATCCATGGCGTTTCCTCTCTCCTTCCACTTGCTTGCTTGCTTACTTATCAGAGCAGCCTGAGTTACCTACTAATATAAGCAAGGAATCCTCCCACAGTCTTGAGGCCTTGTCGGGTCACCTACGCGTGGCGGGTGATCCCGCACAAGAATTTCACACACGTCGGCTGTGGTTGCGGCCAGAGCAGCAGCGTCTACTGCCACTGGCTGCACACACTTAGCTACTGTTGCGGCAAGTGCAGCACCGTCTACCGTAGCTGCACGCACATAATTCGGCTGAGCTACGGTCATCGCAGCCGCATCTTACGCAGCTGCCCGTGCTCATCTGTGCGTGGTTACGGCAAAAGCAGTGGCATTATCCGCTGCTGTGCACACGCTCATCGGCCGTGCTACGGCCACCGCAACAGTGTTCCTCGCAGCCGCATCTCACTCGGCTGCCAGTGCACTTCTTAGACATGGTTACGGCAACAACTGCCTGTGCACACGTCGGCGAATCTGCGACAATCACAGCCGCACCTCATGCAACTGCTTGCGCGCATCTCCACCGTGGTTACAGCAACAGCAGTGGCATTCCCGGCTGCTGTGCTTACTCTCATCGGCTGTGCTACGGCCACCGCAACATTGTTCCCCGCAGCCGCACCTCACTCGGCTGCCAGATCGCATATTAGCCGTGTTTGTTGCAACAGCTACCCGCACGCACGTCGGCCGAGTTACGGCCATCGCAGCCACATCTCATGCATCTGCCCGTGCGCATCTCCGCCGTGGCTACGATGACAGCAGCTGTGTTCACTACAGCGGCTCACTTCAGCATCGGCCAAGCTATGGCCATTACAGTCGCATTCCACGCAACTGCCTGTGTACATCTCAATTACTGTCATGGAAACATCAGCAACATTTATAGCAACTGCCCGAGTCTGCTTCAGCCGTGTTATGACCACAACAGTAGCATCTCTAGCTACTGCCCGCGCGCATCTCAGTCGTGACTCTTCTCACAGCAGTAGTGTCTCCCACTGCTGTACACGCACACATTGGCCATGTTACGGACATTGCAGCAGCAACAACAGCAGGAGGAGCAGCAGCAGTAGCAAACTTTGTCGCCCATCTCTCTGCTGTGCGGCTACCTTGCAAGGCATCCAGGCACCCAGCGTGCTAACCTCTTCTCCTTATACAGACCCCATTCTGACTTCAATCACGGCCGTGCGGGAGTGTGACCCTCTCGACGATGAGAGAGCATACGAGGAGAGGACGGAGCGTGATCGAGAGTTCACCGTAGCAGCCCGGGATATCATTCCGGTGAGGACTACGATCCCACCGAGCACAACAAGCGGGAGGACGCCAGGGTGTACGCGACCTACTATCGGTCTGCCACCGACGACTCGCCAACGGTGTAGGTCGCACCAGCCACCGGGCCACCGTGTGATCACCAACCTCTCTAATCTACGGTACGCCCACCTGTTATCCATAGGACTTGTAACGAGTGCCAACATGCTGTTCCTTGAGGAGCAACACCAGCGGCTGCGACAGCAGCACCTAGAGCCCTTGCTCCACGTCGTTCAGCTTCTCTAGTTTCATCCACCATAGAGTAAGCCGCATCTCCTTCATCTAACATCCTGTCTGCCCTGAAGGCTGCGCTTGTTTCCAGTGTCGCTGTTGCTTCCAATTTTGCTGCCACTACACGTGCTGAATGTGCACCTACCAGCACTACTCCTGGCAAAGCTATTAAGAAGTAAACTACAAAAGCAGTTGTTGTAAACGTCATTACTCAGGTTTCAACCGCAATAGACATAGTAGCATCATCAGCAGCAGCGGCTGCAATGGAAATTTCTATTGATGCGACCTCCATCCACGCCTCCATTGCATAGGCGCCGGCATTGCCCTCCTCATCATCATCATCATCGGTGATGCATCACATTTAACTACTGGTTTTGACAGTTGCTTCCATATCCACTCTCACAGTTGCCTCACTGATAGGAGTAGATTTCCTCACCGTCACAATTGTGGCGTTCTCAGTAGCAGCGGCTCGTTCTCCTTTGTTCTCACTACGCCGTCAGGCCTGGTGAGCTTGGCTTCCTCTCTTACCCCAGTCCCTTCTCCATGCTGCATCTGCGTTGGCATGTTTGTGTGTCCAGGTTCGTTTCCTTGCAGTAGAGCCCTGACACACACATCACACATATCCCACGCCCACTGGGGCAAGGGAAACTCTGCTAAAATTTTCTCGACAGGGTCACGTCACCGGCATCATGCTGGTCGACGACAATCAATATGCTGCCGTGCAAGTTGAGTTATAGCGCGAGTGCAATGCCATGCAAGTTGCACTCAGTGCTCAACGCACTATAGAGGAAAAACTGAAAGCTGAAGAAGCTGATCAAGAGACCTTTGCAGATCACATTGCTGACTTGGTTCTTAACCGCCTTCAGCCCACACCGTGTGGTGTGCCTTTTTTCCTTTTCCACATCACCCGCTTCTGCATCCGCCACTACTAGCTCTACCTCCTGTGATACTCTCGCATTTGCAGTCGCCGTCGGTGCAGCCATTGCCAATGCACTAGCATCACCAGCGCAGGGCAATCCTGAATTCGAATCCGATCCACCTCACTTCACTTCCAACCTCACCTTCCACTCCTGGGAGGTCCGCTTCAGTGCTTCAGCACAGGATGGGCAACTCTGGTGTTGTCATCGCTAGAGTCGATGACAACACCAGCAGTGGTGGTGTGAGTTACCGACACCACTATAGCAGCAGCAACCGCAACAGTGACGAGCTGCAGCAGCCACACAAAGTGATAGCGGAAGTACCGGCTAGAAACAACAGCTTGTCTGGCTGCCACCCATGACACAAAAAATAAGAAAAGGAAAATCGGCTCTCAGTAGTAGCTCCCAGTAGTGGCTGCAAGCCATGGCAAGATGTTGTGGTGGTGGTAGCGCTCATCGGTGGTAGCAATGAGAAGTAGTAGCGGTAGTAGCAGTCGTGAGGAGCAACAACAGTGTAGTGGTAGCAAAAAATGCGGTAGTAGTGCAACAGTAGCATTGCATGTGCTGTCTTGATAGTAGGAATAGCAGCAGCAACAACAGAAATGCAGCAACACAGCAGTAGTGGTTGCGGTTACAGCAGTGCAGCAACAGAGATAGCGGCTATAGCGGCAGCAAATCTGCAGCAGCAGCAGCTGCAGCTATTGTCTTGCGCAACACTTCTATTTCACAACCAATGCTACTCAGTAGTGCTATGCAGCAGCACTGTTGTGCAGCTGCACAACAGACGTATAGCAGGTGTGCAAGGTTGTGTAGCTCCTGTACAGCCACAAGTAGAGGGTGACGTGGTCATCGCTCTTCCATAGCCACATAAATTCCGTTTGAATGAGAACAATGCATCAGTTTTGCTTGCTTAAAAATGCGCTGGCATTGTTCACGTGAGTGTTTTTTAAGCCTATGTAAAAACACTGGCTTCATCATCAACAGAGATGACATCTATATTTTTGGGTCGAAACATCAATTTCCCCCACCTTCCAACTTTTGAGAAACACTAACGGATCTTGATTCCAACGATTTTGATGTCCAGACTTTTCCTGAATGACCACATGGCGTCGGGTGGTGACAATGGACGAGAGCTCGTTGCTCCCTCCGGTTCCCTGTTGGGCTCATCGAGCTCATGTACTCCAGCAATTGACGAGTTGCGACAGGCGCAGGATGGGATTGGGCACCAGAAATACGAGAAGTTTGCCACTCCTTGGGACATCCACACCTTGCTGCAGAGCCTATCGAGACAACAGTAGACTCTACTTGGCACAGCCGGATCTACACCTTAGGGGCAGCCGACTACGTCCACTCGCTCTGCCAGGCAACAACATGTAGCTAAGGAGTAGGATCCAGAGGAGAGGAGGAGGTAGATCTATGGACACACGAGATTCGCACGCAGTTGGATTGCCTCCATCTCACTCCACAGAGCACATCCACGGTTGTATCAGTGGCACCACCGCGTCAGACCCCCTCGAGACAGGTGACTGGCCTCTCTTTTGGTTACCTGTCCATTCTCCAAGCGCTCACCCCAGTGCTTGAGGTTTTCCTCCCCAGAGAGCGGCGATGGAATAAAATCAAGACTTTGCCATCCTATTTATGATTGTGATGCTGGGTTCGGCTGTTGGTAGGTACTTTTCCAGGTGTGGGCTGACGCAGAGGGGATCTGGCCGTATGACCTGAGCCATTACTAGACCTCTACTGCCCGCCATACTCAGACAAGAGCAAGAACTATGCGCAGTCTGCTCTAGGCCAATAGGAGAACGTCGTGGACTTCCATCATTGTCTGTGCGTACCTGGGACAGTTGATGGGGCGGACCCTCGCCGCGCTTAGGAGTTCGCTCACCTTGTTTGTGTAGAGACTCACCTGACGCGGACTGCCCACCTAGGGAGTTTCACTCCCTACATCAGGGATAGTCAGAGCCAGCAGCAGCCAAATAGTGCCATGTGATGCGCATCTACAACCGGCTGGGCACTGGCGGAGGGTACCAATTTGGGATGCTCGACACCATCATCTTCGGTGCGCACATGGAGTACACCGACCTCTTCACCTTCTTCTATCGACCCACCTCAGAGGAGCTTTCTGATTCCCTTAAACTGATTTCCCCAGAGGACGGGGGCAAAGGAGGCTACTCAGGCGCATCAGGCACGCCCTTTGGTAGCGGTGACAATTGCATCCCCAACGACCCCTCTCACTCTCAGCTCCTCTTTTCCACTTCTTCTTCGTCTCCTTCTTCACCTTTTGTATTAGCTGAGGATGTGACCAGTGCCACATAGTGGACAAAGGGGAAAAGGAAACATGCCAAGGGGCATCAGCAACAGCAACAGCAGCAGCAGTTATAGCAACAGCCGGCGGCCAGTGACACTCGATGCTCTTTCCACTACTACAACTGTGGTGACACTCATAGATACACGAAGTGCCAGCAGCCATTGGACTGGACCTAGATCACAGGTGTCCTCAAGGTTGCGCATGTCCAACAGTCATCTCTTGGCACCACTCAGATGGGTCACACGACGAGTGCGACAGCAGCCGGCCCTTCTACCACTCCGGGCGGCGCTAGAGGCAGAGATCCGCGAGAATGCACAATTGCATAGCTTCATCAGCTATTGGCATTTTGCACTCAGGGAGGTGCGATTATGTTGTTATAGGTGGGTGGTTTGCATACAGTCTTTTCCACTTTGTTTGTTCTTGGTGATGATGCTTGTGGAACAGCTCAGTCAATGTGTGATGAGGATGGACCCGACAATACGAATTGGCTTGATGATTAATAGGTCCGTGCAATTTGTCGTTGTTGCAATTCCTCTGCTGACCGTCTCATGGAGGTAGAGTGTTCTATGACACGTTATCAGTGTTGACGACGGGTCGTGAGCTGAGTGGCACCTCGATCATTAAATGTGGTGTCACCTACCACATTACCTATGAACGTCGTAATTTTGAGATGCAACGGGACCGAGCACAACTTGGCTCGGTCCCGTTTTCAGATGCAACGGGACCTAGCCAAGTTGTGCTTGGTCCCGTTGCATCTTTTTATTCAGTTTGCACAGGACTGATCAGTCCTTTCCTGTTCAGGGAGTTGAGGTAGTGTGATTCGATGTTCCTTCTAGCCCCATGTACATTTCCAGTGTGCTCTTTTTCCATGCTCTTGAGCTCAATCTGCTCTCTGTTTGTGCATGTACCAAGATGGGTCTCATTGTTTAGAACTTTTCTGACTCTACCACCATGTTTGCTCTTGATACACATGCCATTGTTCATCATTCCTCCATTGTTAATGACCTGTATCATGCGTCTCATAACACTCCCACATCTTCTTCTCCCTCCCCCTCCCGCCTCTCTCTCTCTCTCTCTCTCTCTCTCTCTCTCTCT